>NCQT01103685.1:0-12498 GCA_002740465.1 Stenocereus thurberi
GATCAAATTTGAACAATATATCTCATTTGTGTACATGTTGTGGATGCAAAACAGATTGATTGTTTTCATAGGAGATCGACCTGTACAGATCTAAAGTTCTGTTTGGGCAAACTGACAACGCCCTTGCATGATATGGAAACTGACAACCTATGAGGTAAAAGTTCGGTGTGAGCAAGGATGAAAGTATTCAAAAAAATGTGGAAACTCCTCTTCCCATAGGGGTGCTAGTTTTCTTCCAAACGATACAAAACCTTTTTACGATTGAACTGTGTGGTAAAAATTCTGTGTGAGCAAGTTCCCAACTGTCTTGGTTATTAAACTTTGACTTAGTGAAAGTAGCTGGTTATCGCATTTGCAAGGTAGATTTAGTTCTATTTGATAATCCTTTGCACCTATTCGTCGCGTATGATTATGTTTTTTGTATTCATTCTTCTTAAATTCCACATCTAATANGTGTTAAACTTGATACAATATCTCATAGATCTCTGAAAGTGTAACACCCCCAACCCTTAGGGTTAGGAGCATTCACGATTTCTTAATCCTACTTAAATTCCAGGGCAAACGGATAGAGTTTTGCCTAAAACTAACCATTTCCCAGGCTTAAAGCTCACATTAAATCCCTGTACTCAACAGAAGCATAAAGAACTCTAAAATAAGCTCAAAGGCTACACTTCGGAGTCCACAACTCTATGGGCCACTCATCCGGAGTACACCAAAACAATAAAGCTCAACAACAAAGAAGAAAATGAAAGATACAACTCAACGTATCATACATCCGGAGTACTGGGGTTTTACATCCCAAAAATAAACAGCTTAAACAATGATGACTGATTAATCAGACGGCTGGCCAACATGGCCATACAGAGCGACTTCGAAATAATATGCATTACATGAACTAGAGTGCTTTGTTTATATACATTTACAACTCTAGGGATGCATCATATTATATTGTTCAACTCTTAAGTCTTCTTCTATATGTATATATATGATACCTTTTTAGAGCAAAGATAGACTCCATCTCGACATAAGTAAATTGGCTTCTACCTGTCATAATAAAAACCTGGGAAGAGTGGAAATAGTAATGGGATGAGCAACCACACGAACAGTGAGTATTTCCCGACTCCTTAAAATTAAAACCATTTGCAGGCAATAATCATAATAACACGTAGCATTCACACAACATTTGTATATTACTATCATATTACGCAGTCATAGTCCCCAAGGAAAATCGTCACCGCTAAACTTCATGCTAGCCACTTAAGCTCGTTTCTAGGCCCTTAATAACAAAACTTCCTTAATGAACAAGCATTTAGGCACATAAGCAAGGAAACGACAAGACCGGGGCAAAATGCTTTCGAATACACATCTTGAAAACGTAGTGACTCATGTTGTTTTCAAAGAATAATTTACAAATCACACTAGCCTCTTCAAAGGATAGTTTACCAATCAAACTAGCTTCTTTAAAGAGTAGTTTTCAACTCAAGCAAACCTCATTAAAGAATTGTTTACAAAGCAAACTAGCCTCCTTGAGGCTCATATACTCTTTAAAAAGAAATCTTTTTCATATTGGTCCTCTAATGACCCTTATAAGCTCTTCGAATCTTATTCGAACTGGCCTCTTAATGGCCCTTAAATTCTTTCTTTTTCTTGAAATACATAAAATGACAAAATGCCAACTGATTTCCTTACTTATTAGGAAAATACTCTTGGCATAAAATCATCATAATGTGCTGGTTAGGTGAGATCTATTCTCAACCCCAAGTGAGACTATCGCTCCCGTATAAACGTAAGCTCTTACTCCGGGGATGGCTGCATAATTGGGCATACACCCTCGTTAGGGTCTTTTTAGGGCCTCCCACTACGGGTTCACTCCTCGGCTAAGGATTCACCCGTACTAGTAGGTTCACTCCCATCTTACATAAATTCGTAAGCACGTTATCTTAGCCATTTAAAGTGTTTAGCCATATCGGCTAATAGGTTTACTGTCTCTTACAGTGAAATCATTTATCATACAAGTCACTCCTTTTTGAAATTCTTTATGCCTTAAAAACTGCATTCATGTAGTTTAAAATAGGCCATCATTCGCTAATAGTTATTGCTGCTTTTATTTTCAACAACTAAAACCTTCTTTTCAAAATTTCACCCTCGCACACATGATAAAACTTAATGATATGAAGGGGAGGGGCTCACACGTAACACATTCAAACACTTCATAATTCTACTTAAAAACCTCTTAAAATCATAATGTAGTTACTAACTCGCAATTCGAAACACATTCGGAACTCAAAGTACTTACTCACCATATATTTCAAACTTAGTTTCGTAATAGTCATCTTCAATTGCCATTTTTCAATTCGCTTCAATCCTTTTAAACACAAGAAGGGGATATGAAGAAATTAAAGCCTTAAACATTTTCGAACTCTTACTAGTTCATTTTTAAACTTCCTAGACCTATCGACTATTCAGTTGAGTCACTCAATGAGTAGTTCTATGATTTAGGATCTTTTTGGCTACAAACATCTTAACAAATTAATAGGCAACTGATGAGTATTTAAAAACATTCTCAATTATGAAAACAAGCTTTGTAATGCCTTTTCAAATATGTCTAGCCTTAAAAATCAATCACATAACATCAATTATTAATATCAAGAGGGAAGGGGGTTCACAAGTAGCACATTCGTAACACTTCGCAGGAACAGTTTTAGAAGAATCCACTTTAGTATTTCATAAACCTTGTAATCCACATGATTGCAGCTAATATCAAACCCAGGCTCCCTCCTCACACAACACTGACAACAAGAACCTCAAATTACTCAATAGTTTTACCTTAAACCATCCAACTACCAAGCTCGGCTCAGGTATCACGATAATTCAATCGATTAATTCACAAAACCAATATCCATAAACATAGCATTCATATGTAATCACTCAAATACCTTTAAACTTGTTTAAACTGATTTTGGCGACATCATTAGAGCATAATCTGCCTACTCTACAATTCCCCCAATTGACAAATTAGAAAAACTATGCGTCAATTACCCTAAATCAACATCATCACCACTTTGCTAGATTTCAACCTCAAATCGTCCAATTACTGATAACAGTTTCAGAATTAAGCTTGAACTACCCACAATCATGAAATTTGTTTGAAATTACTGATAATTTAGGACAAGAGAAACGCCGACCTGGACTCTAAGTTAAGGACCCGATTTATGGGTTACATGGTCGGTCTCTAGCCCAATGCAATTGGTAGGATGCCTCTCCCCCGATTCTCAGTTTAGTTCGACATTTCATCGAATGCGCGTTTGGCACCAAGGAGGATCACCATAGTGGCAAAGCATGCAAATGGGCAAGCAAGAATAATTCAAAACCGCTTAATAGAACAGGTCAGAATTGAACTCAACGAATAACCCAGAAGTAACAACAGATGAAAACTCGCCTCATAAACACGAGTCATTCTGTTGCCATGGCTATCACTGCCCATCCTCATTCCTTCCTCTTCCTCTCGACATCACCCAGTCACCAGAATCGAGCCCCACCGCCATAGCCCCGCCGACTGATCCCGTTGAGGGAGGGAACGTGTCATATTAGAGGTGAACGATCTCGGCATGGGTCACGGCTGTTATGACATATAGGGTTTAAAAACCATAGCCCGAAAACCCTTGGTTCGCGTGGCTCTTAGAGGTCGCCAATCCCGAGCTGAATGGAGACACCTTGTCAGTGACGCCGTTGTCACACCAGCACCGACTGTGCATGGCTCCGTTCTCCCCCTCTCACAGTTTCTCTATATCTCACTCAATCTCTCTCCCTGTTTGTCGAGTCCGCGATTGTGGTTGGCTGCGCGAACCGGGGCGGTGCTGCCGTTGCCAGCCAGCCCCTTCTCTCTCCATTTCCTCCTCTCTCTGTGGTGGTATCAGGGGCCGGGGTTTAGAGGACCCCCTGGTCCCGTTCCCAATTTCAGAAAGGGGCTCCGGTCCCCATTTCGCCCCCCTTTCGTTTCTTTTTTTTGTTTATTTTGGGTTATTCAATCTCACTCCTTAAACCTAGTTCGATCTTGTACTATTTGATTTAGCTAATCTCGACTCCATATGTTCTCACACAATTTGCTAATTTCATGTGACTTATGCCTTGGTTTAAATTTTATCGAATTTACTAACCTCATGAAATCGCGTAATTAACCAAGAAAAATTAATAAAAATTTACGCACATAATTATTACACCTAATTATTACACAAACATTAATCTAATATAGCTAAATTACTCAAATAAGTTAATCAAAATATTAGCTTAAACGATTAGCCTAAGATTGAAAACCCCGGCTGTTGCATTCTCCCCCCTTAAAAGTATTTCGTCCTCGAAATTCTAAGGTTCACCATTTAGTCAAACACAAGATGTGCACACGCACTATGATCTACATGATAAGATTCCAAAAGGTTTCATTTAGCAATCAACTATATCTTTCAAATCAAAAAAAAAAAGTTTACGACATCCAATCTCCTCCTCATCAATCCTTTTCAAGCGACTCACTCCATTTAGGCGTCGAGGGCAATCGCATAGAAGAGAGGTAAATAAGTTCGCGTGGAAAACTATATTAAGCTCATTCTAAAAAGGAGAATAGACCTTCAATTATCTAGACTCAATCTGCATAGTAAATAACCACTCTATGTGTGTGCACCACCATGAATTGGCATCTAAAGGTATGACAATTGTGCCATAACATCTCAAGGTCATATACAGGTAGTTTCTTTCTAAAACATGGATTCAAATCATCTTAAAAATCAAAACGGTTAGCCTGGGGACTCCTATAACATACTAAAGTAGTAAGGGCATCACATAGCATCACGTACCATAACTTTAGTATAGTGGTATCATATAGGCTCAACAACACAGCATTCTTAAGCCCCAAGATCATAAGCAGCATGTACTAGTCTAAACACGTATATAGCAAGTGATTCACAAGAGGGAAACGTATATACTGACACTCCTATGTTTATACATCGACGCTAGCTATTTTATTTATTTTTTAGGTCTTTTCATTCATGATAACTTATATAGGACATGTCAAGGTCATATGAAGGGGGTTAACTTAATCAGGTTCATTCAAAAGCATGAAGATATTAAATAACTCTAAGGTTAAATCACTCAAAACCAGGAAGCTAGTCATACTAAAGTAGCGGAGACATTATATCACATCACATCACAATGACGGATCTTGAAGTGGCACTCAAAATCACATTGATATCACGTAGAGTCAACAACAAAGCACGTCCAACATTAAGAATCACAAGTAACATGAACCAGTATTACATGTCTATAAGGTCACTTTAAAAGGAAAGTGCTAAGGCAAGGATGTAAGTCGATGGGTGATAAAAGTCTAGCATAGTCTAAACATAAGTCATTTAAGGGAGGTAGATACATGGTTTCTTGGTTATGCTAAATTTAATGCCAAGTTTATGCATCAGGTATCGCACTTGTGCCCTAGCTATCATAATGTTCTCCCTTCAGGGCTCATTTAGAACTCGTTACTTCTAGATCATGGAAATATGCAACATGATGTCAGACTTGTGTATTTCTATTAATCACATTGGCAAAGCATGGGTCATTTCCCCAGGAGCTAATAAGGTGATATATATGGTATAACAATTCCAAAGTCTATCAATTCTTCCTTTTATCTCCACTCTAGGTGTTTTGGGGTTGATATAGCCATGATGCTATCAATCCTAGGATAATAATAACGTTCCATACCACAATGAGCATAACGCCTAGCCAATTCATGAGCAACAGTGGTTACATGTTGGGAAGCAAGGAAGACTTCCTATGTGAATAACGATTCTGATTAAGACCTCATCCAAGTATTAATGGCACATGTCCGAAAGGCTCGGAATGGCACTTGGGCAACAATCAACGAGGCTCTATCACAAGCACCCATATCGACATACACGTATATGAAGTTCTCACTTAGCTGCTTTAGCAATTGAGAATTCATATAAAAAAGGGGTATCATCTAAAAGAACTTTTAGTCAAGAGAAGCAATCTTTTAGTCACTTACTAACAACTTGTTATCAACAAATCAAGCAACAAATACATCTGGGCATGTAGGTACTCAAAACATCCATTTATATATAGAAACTTATGTTCATAGAACAAGGCTCGAACATCATTGTAAAGTAAATACAAGTCTTCATATGCATAAGTAAGGCGCAACTATCTGACTAAAAAGGTCTTTTAATCCGAAAGAAAAATCAGTATTTAGGAAGGATCTCAACTTTCAAAGTCTCTAGGTTTCAAAAGGAGAATAGTTAACTACTTCTAGCTCTTTCTCTACCAGCCATTGAGTACGTTTGCTTACTTCATTATGGAGCCCGAGGAGCAAATCGTACTTTACGGGCAAAATGAGCTTAGAGTTAAGACTTTTCCAAATATTTGAATTCAAATCAAGCATACTTTGAACTTTCGATTAAATCACCAAAGTACATATATGAGACGACCATTGTTATGCCAACACTTGGCTCATTTACGAGAACACAAGTCATTCGGCCTATGCTCTAGCAAATGTCTCATTCATCCAATCAATAAGCTTACTCAAGTTGCACATGGCTAGCTAAATGCACCAAAGTTCACACATAAACCACATTTGCACACAAAAGTAGGCATATATCACATCATCATGAACGTGTTCCTAGATAACTATATAAAATGCAAGACTCAAGTGGCGGCCTATGATCGCAGGACCTTGCTCTGATACCATTTGTAATATCCCCAACCCCTAGGGTTAGGAGCAGTAATGATTTCCTAATCCTACTTAAATTCTAGGGAGAAACGGACAGAGTTTCGCCTAAAAACTAACAATTTTCCAGGCTTAAAATCTTACATTAAATCCCTGCCATCAATAAAAGCATGAGGAACTCTAAAATAAGCTCAACGGCTACACGCTAGAGTCCACAACTCTATGGGCCACTCGTCTGGAGTAAAAAAAAAAAAAAACAATAGAGTTCAACAATAAAGAAGGAAATAAAAGATATAACTCAACGGATCGCACATCTGGAGTACTAGGGTTTTACATCCCAAAAATAACCAACTTAAACAATGATGACAGACTAATCAGACGGTTAGCCCACATGGCCATACAGAGCGACTTTTAAATAATATGCATTACATGAACTAGAGTGCTTTGTTTACATACTTTTACAACTCCAGGGATACATCATATTATATCGTTCAACTCTTGAGTGTTCTCCTATATGTACATACATGATACCTCTTTAAAGCAAGGATAAACTCCATCTTGACACAAGTAAATTGACCTCTACCTGTCATAATCAAAACCTAGGAAAAGTGAAAATAGTAATGGGATGAGCAACCACACGAACAATGAGTATTTCCCGACTCCTTAAAACTAAAACCATTTGCAGGCAATAATCATAATAACACGTAGCATTCACACAACATTTGTATATTGTCATCATATTATGCAGTCATATTCCCCAAGGAAAATCATCACCTCTAAACTTCATGCTAGCCACTTAAGCTCGTTTCTAGGCCCTTAATAACAAAACTTCCTTAATAAACAAGCACTTAGGCACATAAGCAAGTAAACGACAAGAAAGGGGCAAAGTGCTTTTGAATACACATCTTCAAAACGTAGTGACTCATGTTGTTTTCAAAGAATAATTTACAAATCGCGCTAGCCTCCTCAAAGGATAGTTTACCAATCAAACTAGCTTCTTTAAAGAGTAGTTTACAAATCAAGCTAACCTCATTAAAGAATTTTTTACAAGTCAAACTAGCCTCCTTGAGGCTCATATACTCTTTAAAAAGAAATCTCTTTTATATTGGTCCTCTAATGACCCTTATAAGCTTTTCGAATCTTATTCGAATTGGCCCCTTAATGGCCTTTAAAATCTCTTTTTTTTGAAATACATAAAATGACGAAATGCTAACTGCTGTTCTCACTTATTAGGAAAATGCTTTTGGCATAAGATCATCATAATGTGCTGGTTAGGTGAGATCTAATCTCAACCCCAAGTGAGACTATCGCTCACGCACAAACATAAGCTCTTACTCCCGGGATGGCTACATAATTGGACATACGCCCTCGTCAGGGTCTTTTAGGGTCTCCCACTACTGGTATCACTCCCTAGGCTAAGGATTCTCCCGTTCTAGCAGATTCACTCTCATCTTACATAAATTCGTAAGCACGTTATCTTAGCCATTCAGAGCGTATGGCCATATCGGCTAATAGGTTTACTGTCTCTTACAGCGAAATCATTTATCATGCAACTCACTCCTTTTTAAAATTCTTATTGCCTTAAAACTGTATTCGTATAGTTTAAAATAGGCCATCATTCGCTAATAGTTATTGCTACTGTTATTTTCAACCATGAAAATCTTCTTTTTTAAAATTTCACCCTCACACACATGATGAAGCTTAATGACATGAAGGGAAGGGGCTCACACGTAACACATTCAAACACTTCATAATTCTACTTGAAAACCTCTTAAAATCGTAATGCAGTTACTAACTCACAATTCGAAACATATTCGGAACTCAAAGTCCTTAGCTACCATTTATTTCAAACTTAGTTTCATAACAGACATCTTTAATTGCCATTTTGCAATTCGTTTCAATCCTTTTAAGCACAAGAAGGGGATATGAAGAAACTAAAGCCTTAAACATTTTCGAACTCGTTACTAGTTCATTTTTGAACTTCTTAGACTTATCGGCTATTCAGTTGAGTCACTCACTTAGTCGTTCTACGATTTAGGATCTTTTTGGCTACAAACATCTTAACAAATTAATAGATAACTGATGAGTGTTTAAAAACATTCTCAATTATGAAAACAAGCTTTGTAATGCCTTTTCAAATATGTCGAGCCTCAAAAATGAATCACATAGCATTCGCATGTAATAACTCAAATACCTTTAAACATGTTTAAACTGATTTTGGCAACATCATTAGAGCATAATCTGCCTACTCTGTAATTCCCCAAATTGACAAATTAGAAAAGCTATGCATCAATTACCCTAAATCAACATCATCACCACTTTGCCAGATTTCAACCTCAAATCCTGCAATTACTGATAACAGTTCCAGAATTAAACTTAAACTACCCATAATCGTGAAATTTGTTTGAAGTTACTGATAATTTAGGACAAGAGAAACATCCACTTGGACTCTAAGCTAAGGACCCAATTTATGGGTTACATGGTCGGTCTCTAGCCTAATGTAATTGGTAGGATGCCTCTCCCCAGATTCTCAGTTTATCCCACATTTCATCGAATGCGCGTTTGGCACCAAGGAGGATCACCATAGTGGCAAAGCGTGCAAATGGGTAAGCAAGAATAATTCAAAGCCGCTTAATAGAATTGGGCAGTATTGAACTCAACGAATAACCTAAAAGCAACAACAGATAAAAACTCACCTCACGAAGACGAGTCATTCTGCTGCCATGGTTATCACTACCCATCCTCCTTCCTCCTTCTTCCTCTCGACGTCACCTAGTCGCTGGAGTCGAGCCCCACTGCCGTCGGTGTGGGTCACGGCTGTTGTGACATATAGCGTTTGAAAACCCTAGCCTGAAAACCCTTGGCTCGCGTGGCTCTTAGAGTTCGCCAATCCCGAGCCCAACGGAGACACCTTGTCAGTGACGCCATCGTCCCACCAGCATCGGCTGTGCATCGCTCCGTTCTCCCCCTCTCGCAGTTCTACTCTATCTCACTCAATCTCTCTCCCTGTTTGTTGAGTCCGCAACTGTGGCTGGTTGCGCGAACCGAGGAGGTGCTGCCGTCACCGGCCAGCCCCTTCTCTCTCCATTTCGTCCTCTCTCTGTGGTGGTATCGGGGGCTGGGGTTGAGAGGACCCCTTGGTCCCATTCCCAATTTCAGAAAGGGGCTTCGGTCCCTATTTTGCCCCCATTTCGTTTCTTTTTTTCCGTTTATTTTGGGTTATTCAATCTCGCTTCTTAAACATAGTTCGGTCTTGTACTATCTGATTTAGCTAATCTCGGCTCCACGTGCTCTCACACAATTTGCTAATTTCATGTGACTTCTGCCTTGCTTTAAATTTTATCAAATTTACTAACTTCATGAAATCGCGTAATTAACCAAGAAAAATTAATAAAAATTTATGCACATAATTATTACACCCAATTATTACACAAACATTAATCTAATATAGCTAAATTACTCAAATAAGTTAATCAAAATATTAACTTAAACGATTAGCCTAAGGTTGAAAACCCCGGTTGTTGCATTCTGCCCCCTTAAAAGAATTTCGTCCTCGAAATTCTAAGGTTCACCATTCAGTCAAACACAAGATGCACACACGCACTCTGATCTACATGATAGGATTCCAAAAGGTTTCAGTTAGTAATCAACTATATCTTTTAAATCAAAAGAAAAAAGTTTATGGCATCCAGTCTCCTCCTCATCAATCATTTTCAAGTGACTACTCACTCTATTTAGGCGCTCAGGGCAATCGCACAGAAGAGATGCAAATAAGTTGGCATGGGAAACCATATTAAGCTCATTCTAAAAAGGAAAATAGACTTTTAATTATCTAGACTCAATCTACATAGTAAACAACCACTCAATGTATATGCACCACCATGAAATGGCATCTAAAGGTATGAAAATTGTGCCATAACATCTCAAGGTCATATACAGGTAGTTTCTTTCTAAAACATGGATTCAAATCATCTTAAAAATCAAAACGGTTAGCCTGGGGACTCCTATAACATACTAGAGTAGTAAGGGCATCACATAGCATTACGTAGCATAACTTTAGTATAGTGGTATCGTGTAGGCTCAACGACTCAGCATTCTTAAGCCCAAGGATCATAAGCAGCATATGGTAGTCTAAACACGTATATAGCAAGTGATTCACAAGAGGAAAACATATATACTAACACTACTATGTTTATACATTGACCCTGGCTTTTTTTTTTTAGGTCTTTTCATCCATGATAACTTATATAGGACATGTCAAGGTCGCATGAAGGGGGTTAACTTAATAGGTTCATTTAAAAGCATGAAGATAATAAATAACTATAAGGTTAAATCACTCAAAACTAGGAAGCTAGTCATACTAAAGTAGCGGAGACATTATATCAGATCACATCACAATGACGGATCTTGAAGTTGCACTTGAAATCACATTGATATCACGTGAAGTCAACAACAAAGCACATCCAACATTAAGAATCACAATTAACATGAATCAGTATTACATGTCTATAAGGTCAATTTGAAAGGAAAATGCTAAGGCAAGGACGTAAGTCGATGGGTGATAAAAGTTTAGCATAGTCTAAACATAAGTCATTTAAGGGAGGTAGATACATGGTTTCTTGGTTATGCTAAATTTAATGCCAAGATTATGCATCAGGTATCACACTTATGACCTAGCTATCATAATGTTCTCCCTTCAGGTCTCATTTAGAACTGCTTATTTCTGGATCATGGAAATATGCAACATGATGTCAGACTCATGTATTTCTATTAATCACATTGGCAAAGTATGGGTCATTTTCCCAGGAGGTAACAGGGTGATATATATGGTATAACAATTCCAAAGTCTATCAGTTCTTCCTTTTATCTCCACTCTAGGTGTTTTGGGGTTGATATAGCCATGGCACTGTCAATCCTAGGATAATAATAGCGTTCCAAGCTACGATGAGTACAATGCCTAGCCAACTCATAAGCAACAGTGGTTATATGTTGGGAAACAAGGACGACTTCCTAGGTGAATGATGATCCTGATTAAGGCCTCATCCAAGTATTAATGGCACGTATATGAAAAGCTCGGAATGGCACGTAGGCAACAATCAATGCGGCTCTATCACAAGCACCCATATTGACATACACGTATACGAAGTTCTCACTTAGTTGCTTTAGCAATTGAAAATTCATATAAAAAAGGGGTATTGTCTAAAAGAACTTTTAGCCAAGAAAAGCAATCTTTTAGTCACTTATTAACAACTTGTTATCAACAAATCAAGCAACAAATACATCTGGGCAGGTGGGTACTTGAAACATCCACTTACACATAGAAACTTATGTTTATAGAACAAGGCTCGAACATCATTGTAAAGTAAATACAAGTCTTCATGTGCATCAGTAAGGCCTAGCTATATAACTAAAAAGGTCTTTTAATGCAAAAGAAAAATCACAATTTAGGAAGGATCTTAACTTTCAAAGTCTCTAGGTTTCAAAAGGAGAATAGTTAACTACTTCTAGCTTTTTCTCCGTTAGCCATTGAGTACGTCTGCTCACTTCATTATGAGGCCCGAGCAGCAAATCGTACTTTATTGGCAAAATGAGCTTAGAGTTAAGACTTTTCCAAATATTTGAATTCAAATCAAGCGTACTTTAAACTTTTGATTAAATCACCAAAGTGCATATACTAGACGACCATTGTTATGCCAACACTTGGCTGTGAGAATACAAGTCATTCGGCTTATGCTCTAGCAAATGGCTCATTCATCCAATCAATAAGCTTA
>NCQT01103692.1:1683-14271 GCA_002740465.1 Stenocereus thurberi
TCCTTGTGTGAGTGAATCTAACAAGTGGTATCAGAGCAGAGTTCTCACACCTAGGCTAACACCTTAAGAGATCCGGAAAAGATAAGTGCACCACACGGAATCTTAAAGGGTCAATCTGTGATTCGACCGCTATACTTTAATGGGCAACATTACAATTGGTGGAAAAATCGCATGGAAAATTACATTCAAGCTGATGATTATGAGCTATGGATGATCATGAGAATGATCCTTACATTCCAATGAAAACCACAGAAGATGGCAAAACAGTTCCTAACAAGTCAAATGAGTTTGACTCAGATGACTTCAAGAAACTGGAGAAAAACGCAAGGGCCAAGAAATTGCTATACTTTGGTCTTGGACCGAACGAGTACACTCGTATCTCAGAGTGTGAATCGGCAAAGGAGATATGGAATGCTCTTCGTGTGGCACATGAAGGAACCAACCAAGTCAAACAGTCCAGGATCGAGCTGCTGATGAGAAAGTACGAACTATTCGAAATGAGTGACAAAGAGACAGTGATGGATATGTATATACGTTTTACTCACATCACTAATGAGTTGAAATCCTTGGGAAAATCCTTTACCACCGAGGAATTGGTAAGGAAGATCCTGTGATTTTTGCGTTATTCGTGGGAAACGAAAGCTACGGCCATCCAGGAAACAAAGAAGGTGGACGAAATCTCTTTGGATGAGCTCATTGGGAACCTTCAAACTTATGAGTTGAGGAAAAACTCCCAGATGAAACAGGAAATAAAAAAAGATCAAGGCCTTGCCCTAAAGGCCATGGGAAGTGATGATTCGGACTTGAATGAGGAAGAAATGGCTTTGGTAACTCGTAAGTTCAAGAAAATCTTCAAGAAGGTTGGAAAAAGCATCAAGAAGGGGGGTACTAGTAAAGCGAGGAACAGCGACTAAGACCAAGCCTCTGATGTTTTAGATGTGGAAAGCATGACCACATTGTAAAATATTGCCCCATGCAGAAGGAAGAACAGGCGTCAGAACAGTTCCGAAACTGCGAAAAAAAGCCACAGCTTAGTAGTTCTGCCAAGCGGTTCACTAAAGCTATGGTGGCAGCATGGGGTGATACTTTAGAAGAAGATGATAGCTCCCAATACGAAGCTGCTGCACTGGCGCTCATGGCCAGAAGCAAATTCTAAGCTGACTCAGAATCGGACGAGAGCATGTCCCAATTCAAGGAAAAGGTACGTGGTTTTAACAAAGGCAAAATTCTGAAATTATTATTTTCCTTAATGGATGAATGTGAGGCAATAAGTACTGATAATTGTATGCTTAAAGATACTTATTCCAAGTTAAAAAGGGATGTCCGAATGCTTAAAAAAACCATACAAGAACTTGAGCAAGCAAATGAGATTCTCACATCTGAATAAGATAGAAAAAACTTTTGCCTTAAGCAGGGACGTTGATATGTTAAAAGAACTAATGAACAAGAGAGAAGAAGTGTTTAACACTGATCTCTCAAGGCTAGAAGAAGAGTCCCGAGAACTGGAACTTAAGATAGAATTATTGGTGAGTAAAAACAATCAGGTTCTTAAAAAGGTTCATGAAGCCGAATCTGACCTCATTTAGAACAGGCACAAGAACAGTTCCTTAGAAATACTCAGGATAGAGGCACTGATAAATGAAAATAGTCTGTTGCTTGAAAAGCTCCATAAGGCCGAATCTGACCTTGTTCAGAACAGGCGCTGGAACAGTTCCTCAGAAGCACTTAATTGGTTAAACACTCCCTAGTCGTAATAAAAAGGGACTAGGATTTGTGAGTAGGCGTGTCACTAAACCAGCAAACAAAAAATATATTAGACTTCCAGAAAATATAATTTGTTTTCATTGTGGTAAGACTGGTCATCATCGATATGCTTGCTCTTTGAGAAAAAGGGCTGTGGAGAGAAACTCAGTGTATGTTAAGCAAATATGACTTAAAAAAGATGAGTTAATCTCTATGTCAAAGAAAATGGGACCCAAGTGGATCTGGGTTCCCAAAACTAACACTTAGTTGTTTTACAGGCTAAAGTGAGGGGAGGCAACCAACTATGGTTCTTGGATAGTGGTTGCTCAATGCACACGATAGGAGATAGATCAAACTTCCTCTCACTTACAGCCTTTGATGGAGGGAGACTGGCATTTGGCAACAGCAAGTCTGGAAAAATTGTTGGCATAAGTAAAATAGGTAAATCACTCTCTCACTCTATTCATAATGTGTACTTGGTTGATGCGTTGCAAAATAATTTGCTAAGTGTGTCTCAATTATATAATAGAGGTAATCACGTTGAGTTTTCTTCAGAACAATGCTTGATTACCAATGTCAATCCTGGTAGTGTTGTGTTGAGGGGGAAGCCACACAACAATGTGTGTAAAGTGTGTGTTTTTTCACTTTTCCGAAATCATTTGACTTGTTTAAGTGCTCTTGATGAAGATGTTATACTTTGGCATAAGAGACTAGGTCATGCAAGCCTTTCTCTTTTGAATGAACTTGTTCTAAGAACCTAGTAGTCGGACTACCTTCTATCAAGTACAATAATGACAAGGTGTGCGACGCTTGTGTTAGAGGAAAACAAGTTAGGACTTCTTTCAAGTCAAAGAAATGTGTTAGCATTTCTCAACCTCTTGAACTACTACATGTTGATTTATACGGTCCTTTGAGGATCACAAGTAGAGGTGGGAAGAGGTATGTGTTTATTATAGTGGATGATTACTCTCGTTTCACTTGGACCTTATTTTTGGCATCAAAAGATTAATCATTTGAGTAGTTTCTTGTGCTTCTCAAGAAAATTGAAAAGAGAGTAGGACACTCATTAGTAAGCCTTAGGTCTGACCATGGCAAAGAATTGGAAAACGTGAGCTTCATTGATTATTGTAATGAACACGGTGTAGATCACAATTTTTCTGCCCCCAGAACACCCCAACAAAATGGGATGGTAGAGCGTAAAAACTGTACTCTAGAAGACATGACTTGAACTATGTTGGTCGCTAGTGGTCTTCTTAGAAATTTTTGGGCAGAAGCATTAAACATATCGTGCTACATTATTAATAGATGCATGATCAGACCCACTTAACAAGACTCCTTATGAACTTTTCAAGGGACGAAAATCCAATATTATGCACCTAAGGGTGTTGGTTGCAAATGCCATGTGCACAATAATGGGAAGGAACCCTTAGGAAAGTTCGACTGTAGAAGTAATGAAGCCATATTCTTAGGGTAGTCCTCACACAGTAAGGCATACAAAATATTTAACAAAAGAACCTTCTGTGTTGAAGAGAGTGTGTATGTATTGTTTGATGAAACTAACTTCATGATTGAGCATGATATGCAGGATGAAGAGTTCGAACTTGGTCTTGTAAGAAAAGGCCTCACGCTTACTCAAAACTCCATGGTGGATAACAGTAAGTCTCCTGAAGGTGAAATAAGTCCTGGATCTGAAAATATAAAAGGTGGGCAGGGAGCAAGCCATTCAGGGGGAAGCTTTGCTAAACCTGATTTGGGACAGAACAGACCTACTCAACCTGATCCTTCCCGAACATTTATGGGAACAGGCTTCAAAACAGATTCAGAACTTGTTTCATCAAGTGTTCAGGAAAGATTGGAAAATATGTTTGTAGATTCATTTGCTCCATGACCCTAGAAGCACCAGAGCTCGCACCCTCTCGACTAGATTATATCTGATATTAACACAGGGGTGCAAACTAGGTTTAAAGTCAGAAACTTTTCTGCTTTCTATGCCTTCTTATCTAACATTGAGCCAAAGAATATTCATGAAACTCTTGCAGATTCTAACTGGGTTACTGCCATGCAAGAAGAGCTTCATTAGTTTGAAAGGAATAGGGTTTGGTATCGTGAACCACGGCCTAAAGACAGATCGATAATTAGTACCAAGTGGGCATTCAAGAACAAATTGGATGAGTTCGGAACAATCATTCGGAACAAGACCAGCCTGGTGGTTCAGGGCTATAACCAAGAGGAATGGATCGACTATGAGGAAACATTTGTACCTGTTGCAAGGATCGAGGCTATCCGCATCTTGGTGGCCTTTGCAGCCCATATGGAGTTCAAGTTATACCAAATGAATGTCAAAAGTGCATTCCTCAACGGATACCTTAGGAGGAGGTGTTTATAAGCCAACCTCTGGGTTTTGAAAATCATGATTTCCCTAGCCATGCGTTTAAACTTGACAAAGCTCTTTATGGTTTAAAACAAGCTCCTAGAGTTTGGTATGAACGCTTGTTAAAATTTTTAATTGATAATGGTTTTCAAAGGGGCAAGGTTGATAATACCTTGTTTCTCAAATCAAAGGGGGAACATTTGTTGATTGTCTAAATATCTGTCGATGACATTATATTTGGTGCAACCAACAATGGTTTATGTGATGAATTTTCAGATTTAATGAGGAGTGAGTTTGAGATGAGCATGATGGATGAGCTTAATTTTTTCTTAGGCTTACAAATCAAGCAAACCTCAAACGGAACTATGATACGTCAACAGAAATATGTCAATGAGTTAATTAAGCGGTTTGGAATAGAATCGCTCAGCCCATAGACATACCCATCTCTTCTTTAACTAGATTGGTTGTGGATGATGGGAGCCCTTCAGTTGAGGGGAAATCCTATAGGGGCATGATAGGGTCGCTTCGGAACCTAACCGCTAGTAGACCTGGCATTCTTTTCAATGTTGGTTTGTGCACCCGTTTTCTGTCAAATCCTAAAGAAACACATTTGAAAGCTGTAAAAGGGATTTTAAGATATTTGAAATACACCTTAGACTTAGCTTTATGGCATCCTCGAGGGTGCAATTTTGATCTCATTGGGTATGCGGATGCTGATTATACTAGATTCTTGGTTGATAGAAAAAGCACCTCAAGTATAGCTCATTTTCTTGGACCTTGTTTGGTCTCTTGGGCAACCAAGAAACAACACTCTGTTGCCATGTCCATAGCAGAAGCTGAGTATGTGGCAGCTGCTTCTTGTTGTGCTTAGCTGTTGTGGATACGACAGCAACTCATTGACTTTTGTATTGACACTGGATGCATTCCTATTTTTGTGATAACGCAAGTGCAATTAACATTGCCAAAAATCCATGTCAACACAAAAGGATTAAGCATATTGACATATGTCATCATTTTATGAGAGACAATGTTGAAAAGGGCTTAATTTCAATAAGTTTTTGTGCCACTGATAGACAAATTGCTGATATATTTAGCAAGGCCCTAAGTAAAGAGTAGTTTGAGAGGAATAGACTTGAATTGGGTTTAATTAAGAAGACTTGAGCATGCTTGTTTATACCCCAATGATTGACTAGTGAAGGGTTAGGCTAAATAAATTGTTACAATGGATGTATTCAATTTTTGTGCTTTTACTAGTATATGTGTGAAACTAATATGCTGACACTCATTGAGGTCTAATGATATTGCCCTTATTGTCTTAAGACATTGAACATTTATCAGTCAGAACAAGGTCTAGGAACAGACGCAACCACTGTTTGTAAATTCACCAGACAAGCGGCGCGACGGCAAGGTAAGTGGAAGTTAAACTTTCTATTTAAAGCCCATCTGCCTACTTCCTCCTCTGCATTCTCTCTCCAAACCTGACATCTTCCTGTTCTCTTTCCCTTCACATGATCGGAAATCGCTGTCTCTCTTCCTTTCCAAAACCCTAAACCCTAAAATCTTTCTTCCCAATCTTTCCAATGGCAAGAACTCATGGTGGCTCAGCCTCGACTGGAAGAAAGACCACGCATCCATGCTCACTTCAGAGTCGAATATCAAGCAAAAGAAGCAGGAATTGGTTGAGCACTGTTACAGCGGCCCCATCGAGTGGAATTTCTTCGGGTATGGACCTTTCTCCCTCTCCCACTTACTCTATACCTTCTTCAGTATATGGGTTCTTCAGGAGTCTGGATGTGAGGTCTGTTGGTCTAAACCCTACAACAATTCCCATCGTGAACCCAATTATCGGGTGGGAACTGGTTGTCTATGAACTGCCCAGAATTGAATTGATGACAGGGGGAAATTTCGACCGAGTCAGTTGAAAGTTCAAGTAATTTGGGGGTTGGGATGGGTGCTGAAGAACCTGTTCCTACTAGTGTTTTCACTGAAGATAGTGATGATGATTTAGGGGTTGGGATGGGTGCTGAGGAACCTGTTCCTACTAGTGTTTTCACTGAAGACAGTGATGATGATGAACCGATTATACGATTCCAAAGAACCATGAAAATCACTCTTCAATCAACCCTCAAACCAGGCGTCAAACCCTAAAGAAAGACCACCACTACACCCAATGTTCCTCTCAATACTCTACTGTATCGACGTCAAACAAGAAGTTTGGGTCCTGCCCCTATTTTGCCACTACTAAAAGATACAGTAGACAGCCCTGCTATAAAGAAGAAACAGTTTGAAAAACACCTCTTCAAACACCCCTTAAAATACCAGCCAAAACACCTCCCAGACCTGTTCCCTCTAAGGACCCTGCTCCTAAAAGGGTAGTCCCAGAACAGTTGTCCGAACAGGTGGAAGAGTGTCCTGAACCCAGAAGAAAGAAACGTAAAAAGACCATGACACTCTCTGAAAGATACCAACACTTCCTTCAGAAATCTGTAGTCCGAGGGAAGGTAGTCAAGGTAGCTTATTTCCAGGAGCAAGGGCTTGAGGTGTTCCTAGAGAAATTAAAAGTTCAGGGGTGGTTGGATCTGTTTAGTAACACTCAGAGAGCGTGTTCTATTCCTGAGTTAGCCAAGTTTTACGCCAACTGTGTGGTCACCAATGGGGTGGTGACAAGCACAGTTGGTGGGCATAGGATTCGATTTGATGCTGCTGATCTCGGTGAGATGCTTAGTGTGACATCTAATGGTTTTAATGTATATGTCCGTCAGGACAAGAATGTGTTGGGTAAGGAGGGACTGCTAGAGGTGACCCGGAACCTAGCCCAAAACCCCCAACTAACCAAGTCCAGATCTGCACGTAAGGGGGAAATGATACCTTTACATCGCTTGTTATTTTGGTTTATAATCAAGAATATCATTCCCCGGGGTCAGGGACGAAATTTGACTGATCCTATGGACATGTACCTTACTGATCTTTTGGATCAGGGTGAGAAAATCAACTTACCCGCGACCATGATCAGTCACATTGGATGCCTTACTAACACGTCCAAGGATCATGACATGGGGTATGGGCTCCTACTGACGTCTGTGTTTGAGCAGTTGGGGATTCTCCTGTAACAGAGAGTGAGCCTTCAAATCACTAATGAAATAGAAGGCAGTACTCTGATTGGGTGTGACTTTCATGTGAAGAAAGATGGCAGTGCCAGCTCAAAACAGGGGGTCCAAACGCCTTCTCACCCCGTTCCCAGTGAGGCCTCAACCTCCAGTACTCCCACCCTAAACACTCTCATGCAGGACCAGCTCTTCCTAAAGGGAGAAATTGCAGACATAAAGAGGGCACTCGCAGAAGAAAAGGAACTCAACGTCAAACGTCATCAGGATCTTCTGATTGCCATCTCTGCCCTCACGGCAAAATTCTCTTCTCCTTCGTCTTCTTCCATCTGATCTTAACTTTGCCTTCTTTTCTTTCACCTTTTGCTACTTATTTTGTTGTTCGCTCTTCTTGCTAATGTATGAACAATGATGGATTGTGACTGTTTCCCGGATGATTAATGCATTTTTGCCATAATCCCTTCTTGTTTACGTGCTACTTGTTTGTGCGTGACTCAAATGGCCAATATCCTCACTGTATTGTATGCTTGAGTGTATCGCTGTTATTTCCCACATTACCGCTTTGGTGGGGATTGCATCCACATTGGACTCAGACATTCTGGCCTATTTACACTTTTTTAATGATGTCAAAAGGGGGAAGATGAGCATGACCTTAGTCTTGACTAGTTTGCCCAGTTCAATTTGACTTCTCATTCCTGTTTCTTTTTCTGTTTGACTTGTATAAACTTTGATTTTGTCCATTCTAGCACTAGCCTATCTTGCCCTGCTATCAACAATGACATACTATCATTTGGTTTGCCATCATCAAAAAGAGGAAAATTGTTGACCCAATTAAAGTATAAGGTTTTGATGATAACAATCCAAATGACTTAGTCAATATGCTGTGAGTTATGTGTCGTGCTTGAGTTGTATGCTAAGACAGGATCCGAAAAATACATGGAGCAGTTCGAATGAGCATAGAGCATCAAAGTTAATAACATATGCAAGAATCTGAGAACACTCCCTCAAAACTGTTCTGGGAGTGGAAGCATGGACCTGTGCAAGAAGTCCAGCTGATAACAAGAGCCTTAGGCTTGGCAATGGTTTTATTTTCTTTAGATTCTTGTTAATATGCCAATTAGAAGGTCTTTGATTTAGCATTCACTTTGAAAGGTTTTTGATGACTCAGAACACTTGTTAAGCCAAAAATCATGCATTGTTTTAATAATTATCTCGATTATATTATATATATTATTTTGTTAATTTACTTTATTTTATATATTTTTCAGGTTTAGTGTTAATAAAATAAATAGGAGAAGAGAGGACATCGAAGTTTGGATTTTACACGCGGGGCTATCAAGAGTCCAAAAATAATGACTTATGAAAAATATTATTTCCATAATTATTTATTTGGGCTAGGGTTACAAGAGTTGAGGAGAAGCTAAAAGACTTGGGGGAGAAGGAGTCTAAGAAAAGAAAACCCTCGTCACTAAAGCCTAAGCCCATATCACGCCTAACCCTAACCTTTCTCACCATAAATCATCTCCTCACCATATGATCATCACCATCTCACCTCACAAACACCTTACACACGCCTAACCCTAGCTACCTTCTCCTCTATAATACCCACGCAGCCTTCTTCATCTCCTCACCCACAAACACACACGCTAGCCTCTTCTCCTTCACAACCCACGGCTGCTCCATAATACACATCACCATACTCCATCATAAATCATCATCATCGTCACGCCTTCTCATTCTACCCACGCCTCATCTAAGAAAGACCACCATGCTAGCCACTTCAATCACCCACGCCTAAGTAGACTTCTTTTATTCTCATTCTATTTTTTATTTTATTTTTTTCTTTTGTTTAGTTTATTATCAAGCATGAAACCTTTGGTTAATTGTTATGATTTTATTTTTAATATGAGTGAGTAATTTTCTTGTACTTAGTATAATCTATTTGAAACCATGCTAAATTAATTATTTGGAAACAAGTTCTATGCTTTATTATCTAGTTGATTGTTATTCATGATTATATAGCGATTAGTATTTATCATTCATAATATTCGTGTTATATTAATTAGAACGCATGCTAGTTAGTTTAATACGAATTCATATGATAGTTTAAAAGGCGTTAATACGTAAAAGTTACAGTCTTTTAGGCAATAGTATCACCATAATTAATCATGGATGGCTCAAACACATCTCTTTTAATTAGATTATCGTTATAGAACTTTGTTAAATCAATTTACTGGTAAATTAGTTACAAAGCATTAGATAATATTTTTCTAATACGTAATGCTCTAGTTTGATTAAATTCTTGCGCTTGTGTTAGGGTTATTAAAATTACAAGGGTTTATATTAAGACTTGACCTAAATAAACTATAATATAAAAAAAAAGGGAAAGATCCGCTGGTGGATATCTTTTATAGTCTAACTCATGGATAAAAATCGATTTGTGTGTTAATGATAAATATTAATTTGCATGGTGGATATAGATTATGCTAAGTATTTTTCATAAATTTGGCATCGTTGATAATTATTTGTTGCTTTTTAGTTAATTTCTCTAGTTTGTCTATTTTAATTCTTCAATTTGTAACCTTGAATATAAATTTCATTTACCCCCCCAAATATTAGTCTTTTAGTGGTATTTTAATATAATTAGTGTTTTTAGATTTTGAGTTTTTGTTTCTTTAAAATTTTAGGTTTGATTTCTGGTTTCAATTTGTTAGTTTTAATTGGTTAATTAGAAATTAGGTTAATATTAGCTCTTTTAGGTTATTTCCGAAAGTTAGAATGTTTTTAAATTAATTAATTGTTTAAATCTATTAGAATTTAATTTCGTAATTTTTAGAATTGATTTGCTAACTTTCAGAATTAATTTCTAATTATAGTCATAGTTTTGTCGTGCAGATTTTTCTGTTTGTTAAATTTGTAATAATTATTTTAAAATTTTATTTTTGTGTTTTAAAATTTATTGTAGAAGCCAAATACTAAGATAAGAGAATTGGCCATATTCGATGGTTTAGGATATTTGAGTTGCACAAACAAAACCTATAATATCCTCCAGTTTGGCTATGATATTTTGGATGCTATGATTAGTGGCCACGGATGCTAGCATAACTGCAAACACAACTGGGGTAGATTCTTAAAACCCCACAAAGTGACTTGGGAATTCCCATTTGGTGTTCCTGTGTTTTAGATTTTTTATAGATTGTGTTTCTAGGACACAAGATTACGAAATCCACTTCTTATATCACTAAGATTTTTGGATTTCACTGAAAGTGGCCAAACTGCCTCGCTCAATCCCACTTTCCATTCATTCTACCCCTATAGCTATCCATTCCCTTTCTCCTCCCTCTGCCCTCTCATAACACCCTTTTTTCGAGGGGAGGGGGGTTCCACAATAAAATTGGGATCCACTTAACAAATACCTAGTGCATCAAACTATTGTATCAGTTATATTCCTAAACCTTACAATCCTCTAAATGAATTTGCAAAATCATGAGGGCTCTCAATGAATTTCAACTTTACAATCCTCCAAAAAAACGCACCAATATTGTGCCATGTCACAATTGATATTCATTATCAGTAGTGGCCAGAGCTCCAATAAGATAAGTAAAGAGCATCTTGTCCAAACATTTTTAAGAAAATCCGATGAATTATGGAAACATAATCCATAGGTAAATACCAAACATATTGCATTCCTTAATTCAACAGGGTTTTTTCTTTTGGGGGGGGGTTATATCCTAAAGAAGACATTCATATGCAATAATCAGTTCATATTCATCTCAGGTGTGATTATATCCAAAGATGGTATTTGTTGATCCACAGCATATTTGTTTATAACTTAATAACTCCAATTCAGAGCTATTTGCAATAGGGGCCCATTTCCCTATACTCCCAATTATGCATATTTTTTCTGAAATGCCTACCACAGACCCATAGAAATTCTTAAATTGCGAGCTACCTTTTCTCCATGTCCTCTAACTACTCATCATAACCCGCAAAACAGGGAGCAAAAAGCATCCTTGCATAAGTTGAATCTTAGAGTAGGATATGATTGGCAAACCAAAAGACTATGGAACCACTTAAAAGTCTAATTACAACAGAAAGCATACGAAGATTGAGCAGTACCACTTCATCTATTATGCTTATATACTCATCCAGATCTAAGGTCCTTTTGACACAGTTATAGAAAAATTAGCCATGAAATAATTGACCAACTACAATGGAAGTTGTATCAAAGAGCAGGAAGACAATAAATTCTAAGCCTTCTAGCTTTCAAATAGGAAAAATGGTGATCAAAGGTTTAATTGGTTTTTTTGGGGGGGTTGGGGGGCTTCCTCAATTGATTTGTGTAATGGAATCCTAGTCCCGCGTAGGCAGACTGCCCAGATCATATGTCAACTAAGTATTCGAGTTAGTAGGATTTGATTGCATTTTCCTAGTTTTGACCACAGAATCGTTATTTGCTTGTTTAGACCTTTTTAAAAACAAAATTAGGACATGGAGAAGCCCTTTGACGATTGAGAGCCATGTTCATTGAGTTTTACAGTATCGGGGAAGCGGACTTATGTTAAGAAATTGCCTAGAAAAGATAGAGTGAAATAAGTTTCAGGCAAGAGTAGTACTTGAACATACTCACAGTACGCCTAGTTGTCTCAATCCATCCCCTTCGTTTATTGCTATAGAGACCAAAGATGCAGAAGTCTGGGTCAAGCCCAAACCACAACTCGATGAATAGAATGCCAACACATTCAGGTTTAATGAAGAAATATATGTCACAACACTCAACATGTAACGGGTTTTACATTAAAGGGAGACCTTGTGCAACAACCCGCATGGAAACAAGAGGAAGGGAATCTAAGGGATCATCATAACCTCATTAAAGAAGTCTCGCCAAGACAACCAACAAAAAAAGCAAATGGCTTGAAAGGCTGTGAAATCCCAAATACTACACTTAGGAGTTAGGAATATCGGTCTACTTAACATATAGGTCGTAACTCGTAATCATATAGAAATTGCCTACATCAAGGAATCAACCTCTTACTACCATTGGCAAATGAGCAAAAAGACATAATAGCCATGGTGCACATGGTGCTAGAGCAAACCTTCGATCAAACAGTTGAGTAATACCATGAAAAGAAAACTACGCACAATTCACTTTGTGCCCACAAAAGGAAAATTAACGTATGTTCATGCCAAGACCACCAACCTGAAGGAGAAACATCTTTGAGTAGGACAAGCACGTAACTTCTCGAAGTAAAAGAGATTGTAACCAATTTATCCCTACAGATGTGCAATACTCAATTTGGACCTAGACCATACCGAAGACAATCTCAAACCAAACCGATAGAAATCAATCCAATCCTTGTCCCATTAGGA
>NCQT01103799.1:1302-16074 GCA_002740465.1 Stenocereus thurberi
GTAAGCTGTACAAAAGGGAACAAGTTCTTACAAGGTGCAATCCTCCCAATAACCAAAACAGTAAGTATAAGCTTTTGACTTAACCAATTGAGTTTTGGTTGCCCATTAAACAATAGTGAAGAGACACTGAACATCAAGCCGACGAAACTTACATCACAATAGACAGATTGAACAGCATTGCATCATCATCTTTGGCCTACATCGTCATTTAGTTTGTGAGTTCGTGGCTAGTAAAGCAACCTCTCTTACGGCTTTCGTATGCAGATAGGCTGCCTCTCTTATGTTCTCAGTCATGATAAATTAGCTCAATCATCTTAGAGCATAACAAAACAGTCACTACCTTCAAACCAGCCACGCCCTTTTGAGAAAAAAGGACAATAGTTGCACTAGCAACAAGTTGGTACTCGACTTAATAGACTATATTCCCTTGCTTCCCCCAAGTACCTCACACAAGCCAACACAAACAGAGGTCTTTGTTCTCCTTCGTTATACACTAAGCAGAACAAATACATAAATTAAAGAAAGCAGAAAGCAAGGGAAGAGCAAGAGACAAAGAAAACAGATTCCTGACCATCTTGAATAATGACATCAAGAAACTTACAACGGTACCAAGCATTGGGAGATAAGCAAAATCATGTAACAACCTAAGCATCCTTTTTCTTCAAGAACTAATATAGATCTTCATAAGAAAGGACCTAGGACACTCGTTGCTACAGCAAACCAACACAGTCAACGGTCAAAACTGATCAATGAAATCATCCCTGCATGACTGCATCATTCAATACCCGCCCCAGAAGACCTCTATCCTTTGGCTTCGGTTCATTGCAGGATCAAAGAACCAACCCCCGCCCTCACAACCAATAAAAAAGGAAGCCTCAATTCTCATGCAATTTTTTGGAGCATTTGGTGTGAAAGAAATAGAAGCCTTTGAGGGTGTGGAAATATCACTTCAATGTTTTAAAGATTATTTCATCAAATCTCTCTATTTTTGGGACAAAGGGATCTTGTGTTACTCTTCTCTTGATCTCTTAGATTCTGTGGATAGTGTGCGTATGGGATGTGTATAGCCTTTTGTAGGATGCTAACTTTGCATCTAGCCTTTTGTAGGATGCTAGCTTTGCATCCAGCCTTTTGTTAATGTTATATATTTATTCTTTTTCTGATCAAAAAAATTAGACACCATCAGTACTGCTTTACAATCTGAGGTATAACGCAGAGCAAAATTTCCACTTAGGAAAATAATATTCTTCCTATCACAAGCCTCCACAAAGATATGACGGCGAAGAATTAGTAACCACTGGACACCCTCTCGCAATCTACAATATTGAGAAGTTTTCATCTTCAGCTCTCGCTTTCTCACATATCCGGAGAAACTCTGGCCAAGGAATAGACCATGAGCATGAACTCTAATCACCTAGTACTCCTAGCTCAGTAATTGGCAAACCTATACCATAATCAACTTCTCAAATCTACAATAAATTAATCCCTTATTCCATTCACAACNATTGATCTATTGACACCATAACCACAGATAGGAGAACAAGATCTGATAAAATCAGGCACTACTTTGGAACATCATACCAACAGAGAACCGGAAGAGGGCCTAGCCTTAGCAATCACACAAGCTAGGCCATAAGGGCAACTACTAGACCAATAGAAATTCCATCATACCATAGTTTCGTGAAAAAGTTGACAATAAAGAGTACGTGGATCCCAAGCCACTAATTGCCCACCTAAAATGCAAACATTCTTAGGTTCAATACAGCCAAAGCAATCCATTCAAGCTAGAAATAGATTCATTCTCTGAGATAATTATGGCAGTATGGCCTCATCTCAAGAGATTTTTAAAATTATTACAAAAAGAAAGATAGAAAGAACAAAAGAAAGAAAGAGAGGTCGATCTCTTCTACAGTAGCAGTTGAGCTTCTATGATGTACAGGATGGATAAGTAACACCCCCTCCCCCAAAAAAAAGAACAAAAAGGGGGCTTTCAGCTAAGAGACAGGAGACCTTACTGAACTGCAGTTCTGCACAGAAAGAAATACATGCAGAACAAGGCAGGTCTTCTCTACAGGTGGAATGCTTGAGATTCAAGACAAAACTTCATATAAGAGGCTAGCACTCTCCCAATTGAGAACCAATGGAAAGAGCCAGAAGGAAAGGAATTTTATCAATTGTACAATTTCCAGTAATCCAAGGATCTAAAATCGAAGCTGCTCATAGAGTTGTGCTCTTCCAAATTTTATGAATCTATATAAAACTTCAAAAAATGACAGGAGCATAAGCAACACAGTAATCTCAACTCCTCATATCAGCAAACTCATCCCATAACCAGCTCCTCATCCAACTTTGATTCTCCCTAATTCCTTCATAAGCTTTCGATTTACACACATTCTCATCAAAATAGCTGATATTTAAGTCCTAAATATTAGGCAATGCCAGGAAATGCTAAGGGATTCCGGACACATTCCATATGCCATTCTTATCATCTGGCCGAATAAAAGCTGAGTTTTACCAGCTAAAAGATGAGAATAATGACTATTAATCCGAAACAAACTAAACAAAAGTGGTATAGAGCACTCAAAGGAGACGTAACAATTGGTTATTGATATCCAAAAATTGAAATCTTTTGTCCATACTCATTTAGATTACTAACAAGTTATCATTCGCTATTTATCTTCACCACACACTATCACACACAACCTTGCATTCTGGAAACTGGAAAGTAATTCATATACCCAACAACAATTAGCAGGAGAGAGGGAAGAATCAATGAACCATTCGGAGTATATTAGGGACTTTAAATAGCAAAATTCGTAACCTAAAGCAGCATTTCTATGCCAGAGACCAAACGCAAAAACCTACAAGAGTTCAGTCATTCAGAGCGCTTTAGAGTGCAACACAGGATCAATTTTCAGCAAGCAATATCCTAGACTCTCAGTCCCAATATGGAACCACATATCATCTACTTATGCAAATCCACATCATTCACAACTACATTTGACCCATTTGAATAATTCCTATACCCTCCACCCCATACTGATACTCACCAATTAGCTGACTCAAAATTGCAATTCAAATACCCAATTAACCAAAAAGCAAGCCAATAACAGTGCCCAAATTAGGAACAACTCAAATCAAATTCAACTAGAAACCGATCCACCAGACTACTAAAAAGAGTTAAACTCATATCAACAACTAAACCGATAAAAGACGGCCGTTTCGCCAAAACACATACCAATATTCCTGAACAAAACAAGTCAATTGTTTCATCAAAACCCTTATTTCCCCTACAGCAGGTCCAACCATCAATCCCCACATCATATAAACAACAAAACAGAGAAAAGAGAGAAAACCCAGCTGCAATTAGCGTCAAAAGAGTATCAAACAAGGGGAGTGGGGTGGGTTGATTGATTACTCAGAGGAATCAGACGAGGGTGCCAAGTTCTGAGCCTGGAGACGTTCTAGAGCCTTCTGATGAGCCCAAGTCTCAAGAGTGAGATCGGGTTTAGCATTGAGGCCCGCGCCGAGGATGACGATTGTGAGGAAGCTGGTGATGTAGCATGGCAATTCCCAGTCCTCCCACTTCCGAGATTGGCCAGGTGGTGGTGGGGTTCGATTGAAGAGGTAGCCATTGGGACGATCCTGGTGGCCTGGGCTCGTCCATCTGTCTCCGCCTCCTCCACCGCGGGTTCGAAGGCTTGGGATGAGGCGTGAGCGTAGCATCCCGGCGGCCGTTGCCAAGGGTTTCGGCGACGCCATTGTTCTGATGAGAGAGAGAGGGGGTTGAGATCTAGTAGTTGTTTTCAAGATGGTTTATGGGAAACCGTACGACATCGTTTCAAAAACTTTAGGTTTCCCCTTTTGTAAAAAAGGATGGGATCAAAAAAATTTACTGAAATACCAATGCCACTTCATAGCCCAACTTATCCAAAAAACAAAAAACTAATAAATATGACACCTGAATATTTGTTTTTTTTTTCCGTTTTTTAAAGTACTAATATTTTAGGCTTTAGCGAATACATGAGGCGTTGGCGTCAGCTAACGCGAGCAAAATAACAAACTAGTGTTTAAAGCAGGGTTGTCAGAACCGAACCGATGAGTGAATCGGTAAAGTTAGTAGGTTATTAGTTGGATCAGTTGGATCAGTCGGACCGTATTGGACCGCATTTTTGAATTATTTAAATTAACAATTACTCGTAAATAGTTGTATACTAAGTATTTAAGTTATTGGCTTTTAGACTAATAAATACAAAGTATTAACTTTGAAAATTTAGTAAGTTTTTAAATAAAAATAAGTAATTCATTTATATATTCTTAAATTTTTTATATTTGTCTAAACTTAAAACATATTATTATTTATTTTAGAAAATAAATCAATAAGAAAATGCACTTACAATATAATTTGGGTTGATAATATGTTATCAATTCATTATATAAAGTGTCACAATGGAAGAAATTTTTTTGAAAAAAAGAAAGAAAAGTAGTTGAACAAATCCATTTGGTCAAAGACAATAGAAGAGCCATTATACAATAAAGAAATGAAGTAGGTTAGTGGCACAAAAGTGTGATTGCTCTAGTGGTTGAATTGGATGAAGAGTGCATTGAATGAACATGAGGAGCATGGTTCAAATATGCTCATTGGTAATACCATTATTTTTGTGAAACTGTTTCAAAAAAAAAAAAAAAGAAACAAGTGAACCAGTTTGAGCAAGCGGTTCAATCGGTCTTTGGCTGGTTCTTGATCGGTTCACTGATATGGGGGTTCAATACTAGTAATCGGACCGGACAATGGTCCGATTCCCGACTGAACGGGTTGAACCGGCCGGTCCGATCCGGTCTGGTTCTGGCAACCATGGTTTAGAGGATCTAGATTTCCTAATTTTAGTTGCTAAACTTTTTTGTGTTAAAGATTTAAGCGATTTGTTACGCTTGACAAATGATTGATGGTCTTTCTTTTTTTTTCAAAGCAGAGATGGAGGGACGAGATAAGGAGGTTTTTGGGGAGAAAAGTAAAACGTAATTTTGGACTCTTTGGTAATAACAATTTTTTAGGCAAAAACAGCTATTTGGAAAGATTTTAACTGTTTTGTTCAAATCAACCAGCCAAATGATATTTGGTAAAGAGCTATTTATAATANNNNTATAACTCCAAAAAATTCTTTTGAAAAAACTATTCGCATTAGCTTTTTGGGAAGAGCTTTTTGTGAAAATAATATAATTGCCCACAAGTTTGGACAAATTACATCACATCTCATTAAAAAGTAATCCGTAAATAAGTGCATAAATTAAAATTTACCAGTATATTTTTTAAAAACAGCTATTTTTTACCAAACACTTTTTTTAAAAAATGGCTAATTCAAACAGATAATATAAACAGATAGTTCAAACAGCTAATAACTAACAGTTAATACAAACAGCTAACAGTTGTTTGTCAAATATGACCTTTGTTTTTCTCAGCTTTTGTTTTTAGACTGCTTTCTGTATAACTACCTATCATAAAGCTTTTCTCCATAGACTTTGCACCCGTTAAAGATAAGGTGACTACATTTTCTTTGATAAGCCATAACGCTGCCGGAAACACAACTTTTCAGAAATCAGAAACGTACAATGTGTTGTGGTTATATCCATACCAAGTTCAAACTTCAAAGGACAATGTCTTTGAGAATAGAGATATAAATAAGAGAGTAGGAGACTCAAGAAGAACGTGGTCTTGCAATTGGATGGAGGCCTTCCACTTGGGGTATAACCGTATAAGAGAACATCAAATCATTAGAAAATAGAAACCTTCATTCCGTACAAGCTTCATTAAACCCGAGTCTTCAATGAGACGGTGTTTGAGTGGCTATCTTCCCATTTCCATTCAGCCATGGCTCCAAAAGAATTCTCTCTTGGCCGGATGAGCTCTTACTTCCCTCATTCAACAGGTGATAACGATGACTTAGATTCATATCTATTATCAGCAACGGGATAATTCTTACCCTTGATGTCAAACTTGTCTTCAATTTGCATTTGATTCAAACCACAAAGCAACATAATTAAGGGCCTCGAGCTGACTTGATGCTCTGCAGGTGACAAGCTTCAGCTGTAGTCTAGTTGCTGATGTTTCTCATTGGCATCAACGTAGGTTGTGCGGACATTCCCTACCCAAAGTATTTTGTAGTTGTAGGCCTTCACTTGTATGCATGCTAGTAATCATCTGTGCCGTCATTGCAGCGAGCAACAGTTCTATTTCCCAGGTGAAAAGAATTTATGCTTCAGCTGGTAAAGTGGCTAATGGCATTGTTCATCTCGTCCGCTTGAACACTGCAGCCTGAAATTTTAGGTAGATTCCCGAGATTTTGGAGAGAGCTAGATTGTTTTAAAGTTTCAGAAAATACAAGTGGAGCAAAGCTCATATCTGCTAGCTCTTGAGCTAATGTCTGATCAGAGTGCCCAACGGTTTTGCTTCTTTTCGTCTGCCTGAAAATTTCAGCCTGAAATTTCAAGTAGATTCCTGGGATACGGGGAAAGAGAGACTCATGCTCAAAGATCTTCCAAAATAATGAAATAGAGCGAAGCTAGTATCTGCCAGATCTCCTGCAGTGCAGCTTCTGAATCATGCTCCAGCAGCCATGTCCCAAAGAAATAAACCCAGCACATGGGTAGGTATCTCGCCCCCATTTACACAAAGTACTCCTAGGCGCTGTCACTTGGACTTTTCATTTTGCCTCAAGTACCCATGTCGGACACTCAACACTAGGACATGGCTATAGATTACTTGAACCTTCATTTTAGACCAAAAGTGAATAAATTTCTCAAAAAATTGCCGAGTCTGAACAGCTGTGTTCGACATTCAACACTTCAACATGCGTATAACCAAGTCCAAGTAACATATTCCCAGCATAATCCAACAAAACTTGAATATCACCAATAATCTCCACAAGAGCAGACACCTTCAACAACATGATGAAAACGGTTTTTATCCCTCAGAGATACTACTCTTCCATACAGCTTCGAGATTAACTTGGCAAAATTATGGCAATCCACACAAATTCTGAGGTTCTTGATAACTCTGAGAGGGACTCCTTCAGAAGTACACAAAAGTCCAAAAGCCAAAGCCAGCTTTTCACTGTGTCCTAGCAGTACCTTCTCCTTCTGCTCCTCATCAACATCATATAAGACACAAGTAAGATCTGGTTCATAACCAGCTTCCTTTAGCCGGACTGAGAGTTCCTTCACTTTTGCATGCACTTCATCTGTCCTAGGATGGGATCGATCACTGGCATGGAAGGTATGCAGTATTTGATCAAGCTGAATCCGGCTCCTTCCTGGCTCCTTGATCACAGCCTTCTCCTTCATCATTTCCCTCAGAGTCCGCACCTCTTCCCATCTCCCAGAAGAGGCATATAAATTACATAGGATGACATAATTGCCTGCATTTTCAGGCTCAATTTTTAGAAGTTGGTGACCCACAAATTCCCCTACATCAACATTTGAGTGCACCCTGCACGCACCTAAAAGACAACCCCAAATAGCAGCGGTTGGCTCAAATGGCATCTCCCTGATAAACTTCAAAGCCTTCTCCAGCTGCCCAGAACGTCCAAGCAAGTCAACAACACAGCCATAATGCTCTATATTGGGTTCGACCCCATATTTCTGCATCAACATCTCATCAAATATCTCAAGTCCTATATCTTCCATTCCACCATGGCTGCAACCAGACAATACAGCCAAGAAAGTGACACTGTCAGGCTTAACTTTGTCTTCTGCTCTCATCAACTTGAAAACTTCAACCACATCTGACCCCATCCCATGTTTACTGTACCCCACGAGCATGGCATTCCACGATATGACAGTTCTCTCAGGCATGGTGTCAAAAATCCTTCTTGCATAGACTAAATTTCCACATTTTGCGTACATATCAATCATTGAATTTTTCAGAACCACATAAGACAGAAGTTGGCATCGCAAAACATGATTGTGAACTTGCTTGCCATGATCTAAAGCAGCAAGCCCAGATAATGCAGTTAAAAGACTAGCATAAGTAACATAATTTGAACTCATTCCCTGTTTCTGCAGCCTACAAAATAGTTCTACTGCCTCTTCATCAAAACCCAATTGTGCATACCCTGAAATTATGGCTGTGCAGGAAACAACATCCCTTTCTAGTAATCCATCAAAAACTGTTCGAGCTTCATGTATTCTTGTCGCCTTAGCATACATGTCTAGAAGCGAGCTTCCAACATATATGTGGGAGTCGTAGTTATACCTTATTATAAGAGAGTGAATCTGTCTTCCACAGTCAAAACCATAATCACCTATACATGAAGGGAGAACAGTAGCAAAAGTAAATTCATTTGGTTCTGAACCTGCAAGAATTTTGACACATCAGCATGGTTAAGAGGATACAGAGTAAGTGGAAAAGAGCAAAGGAAAGGATTGAATCATAAAGGGAAACATGATATAGTAATTTCATGCATCATTTAGATACCAAAGTCAAGGCTAATTGGGAGAACGGATTACATCTTAACTTCTTTGCATTACTTAAAGTCTTAAACCCTTTCAAACAGAAGCTATAATTATTTCCACACGTAATCTTGTGGCATGACCGAATGAATTCAATGAAAAAACGACGTCTTTGTCGTCATATCTTGCATTGGCCCATAAAGAAAACGTAGAATGTACATCAAACGTCACAGGAAATACAACATTTACCTGATCTCAACATCTGTACAAAGAAGTGCAGAGCCTCCGAGGAGAACCCTCTTTGTGAATACCCCGAAATCATGGCAGTCCAAGAAACCACATTTCGTTCAGGCATTTCATCGAACACTTCTCTTGCATCAACCAAACACTCACATTTACAGTACAACACAAGCAGCCTTGTTCTAAGATAAACAGGTGGAAGATATTGGGTTTTGATCATGTGGGCATGCACTATTTGTCCCTCTCTAAGCGCCTTTCGGTTTACACATTCATTCAGGATGGCATCGTATCCTTCAAACTTCACCTCCAACCCCTGAATCGCCATTTCAATCAAGGCCTCCTTCAACTGACCGTTGGAGCATAGAACCCTCAAATTTGAATGGGGCGGCGGTAAAAGCCCAGGAGAAAAATGGCGGAAGAATGGGCTTCTCGAGGAGAAAGAAAGTGTGTGTTGGGCAACCATGGCTGCCCACTTGATTTGGTTGAGCATTCTGGCCAGTGCTCAGTTTGCAGCATTCGGTTAGATCCCCAGTTGGCAGTCACTACTCCCCGCCAATTTTCATTGGGATTCCTCCGAAACCCCAGCCTCTTCCTTGAAGCTGCTGAAGTTCTATGATTCAACGATGTAAGCGACACTGTCTGAGAAAAGAATGAGAAGTAAAATTAATTTATTTATGGGACAAACCGCATTTAAATTAAAAAGGATCCCATTTGAATGTTGTTACATTGGCTTAATGTCCAACCAATCTGTTCAATCCAATTTAAAAGGATCTATTTAAAGTACTTCTAAGTCTAACACGAATATATCTAAGTAGTCTGTTAAACTATATTTCTTTATAATTGTACGGGTACAATTGAAACTCACCTGCTAATACAACATATAAAGATTGAGAATTCAACCCAACACAGTATTATAACTAGGATCATAATTTAAACAACCAAATCAAAATGTTATCATGTTATATTCTTTATCAACAGAGTTAGAAATGAGACTATAGTTTATATAAATTAAAATAAAGACGAAAATTAAAAAATGAATTTCCTAATTGATCATGCAGCGTTGTCTTATTTTCCTAACCAAATATTAAGAAGGAACAAGAAAATCAGGACAATCCATGCCCTTTTTGCCATCTTGCAAGCCATATTTATTCCACTCTCGGTCTCAGAGACGGAAGAACAAAGAACAGGTTAACATCTCTATTTACAACTGCTCATTACAACCCATGTTTTCTTTTCCACAATGACCAAATCACACAAAGAATTGAAGTATCTCCAACTGAGCAATGTCCATGGCAGATTCACATAAAACCCACCGGCTGTAGTAGTAACCCTGTATGAAAGTTGGTAAAAGAAATGTCATTTACAGTGGAAGGCAGGAAATCCAAGGGATTATCCCACCCAGCTGACCCATCTTTAGACCATTTCATGTTCACATTCTCAACTTCGAACCCTTCAACATGCTCCATGATGATCCCAGCCATGCGATGTTTAACCAGCCCTGAGCACCCAGGCCTGTAATCTGCTAACCCTCCAGCATAACCTGTCCATCTTTTAAAAGTAAGGCTCAGGTTGCTGAATTTCAGATTGCTTATTAGTCCACCTTCAGAACCTGAGAGGAAGACCCCATTTTCTGAAACTGATGTGATGTTGATGAACCTGATGTTAGAGATCGACCCTTGTTTTGTGTAGGAGTCCCGAGGGCAGGATGTTACGTAGATTGGCTCTGCCCTTCCCCACCATGATGGATCATAGTACCTTGTGCTGATGTTTATGTTGGAGAAGGTAACGTCATTTACATTCCCTGCACAACAGCCAATTTTTTGTCAGTCTTATGTTATGCCTAACCACAAACTGAGGACAAATCTTGCTGAAGTGGGGATTTGCGAGGCCAAGATGTTTGTAACTTACAGAGAGACTATTTCTGAAAGACGCGCAAGAAATATTTACTAGATTTAATGAAAGAAGTCAAAAACAAAAGTGATGAAAGTCTCGATATCAGCCAATTCAGTAAAAACAGCTGGATCACTGCACCCAAATTGGCAAGTTTATTGAGCAAAAACATTATGGTCAAGTTTGTGCGGATTTCATACTATCTGAAGTAACCTCCCGTCAGCAGGATTGTGGAGATCAGTGATCTAGAAAGCGCAAAATGAAAAAAGAAATATCTGTTCGAAAAGAGGAACAGAAGTACCTCCATCACGTATTTGAAACGCAAGCCCTCGGTGAGATTCAAAGACAGTTATATTGTCAAACACCAAGTGAACAAAATCGAACACACTAGCACTTCCGAGCTTTACAGCCGAAGATTTCGTTCTGATCCAACAATCAGTGGCAGTTAAGTTATAAACAGGACCATTGGACGTCTTTGGACATATAGCATCATCCCCTGTGTCAATATGGCATCTTGTGATGACTGTATTATTTGAATCCTCTATGTCAATCCCATCATTGTTTGGTGAATTGAAGTTCCCATAGATGGAGATGTCATGAATATGAGTATTATCACAACCTACTAAATGCAAGCTGCACATTCACAATGTATTCATGTCAATCAATCATTGGCCATTGACCCAGAGCATGATCAAAACATATTTAGGGAAATTACTAATACCCACCAAAATCTGGACAGATATTAAGCTAATGGACACAATGGTGGATCTATGTGATGGCTTGGGTGTCCATAGACACACTTAGCCCAAAAATATATATATATATATATAATAAGCTATATTTTGAAAACGATTAGATTGATATATATGTGGACATTCTTCAAAAAAGCAGCTTAATAGATGGACAGCCATGTTGTATATATTTAGATCCGCTACTGAATGGACATGGCCAATTCTTGATTTCAAAAGGGAAGTTACATACAAGCATCAAAGATGAGCAACTTGTCTCGGGCCAAAACACTATTAGGTTTACGAGATTTGTATTCAATTTAGGTATGAAATAAGATCATTTTTTTTGTTCAACTTGATAGAAGTTCGAATTCGGCCAGCTTTTGCTCAAACTTGACAAGGGTCATTGTAGTCAGGGGTTGTTGTAGTCAGGTAGGTTACATTAACTCAAGTTTGAATTAAAATTAGGCCAATCGGATAATTGATTATGGGTCGATTCCCGCAGGTCTAAATTAGGACACAATTGCCTTACCTAGCTCGACTTTGCCAAGTTTAAGGTCTAGACCGGACGAACCGAACCGAACCGTTTAACAGACCAGCCTATATAGACTAAACTCACCTACAAGGCTACAAGTCTACAACCGCTCGAACCGGGGCGGGAGAGGGGGGAGAGTGAGAAAAGGGAGGGGGGGGGGGACGCACCACCNNTAGGCAGGCTCGATCAGGTTGATATCCCAAACGTGGACATGCTTACACCCAATAAACCCAACCAATCTGGGCCTACACTCATCCCCACGGCAACTCCCCGTCTGATTCCAGCTCACCATCACATTCTTCCTTTCATCAAACCTCTCCACAAACGCCAATCCCTGGCCGTTGATTTCCCCTCCTCCAGTGATCCCCACGTTCTCCACCTGCTCCGCCAGCACAGCGTACCATCTGGCCGGCTCCGCCGGAAAATCCTCCTGCTTCGTCCCTGCAAGAATCCTCGCACCCTCCTCAACCACCAACACGACGCCGGATCGCAGGTGGATCGTCGCAGTGAGGTAGGACCCAGTTGCAGGGAACACGACGTGGCAGGTGCTCGGTGATGGACACGCGTCGATCGCCGATTGGATGGATTTGGTGTCGTAGTGGCGGCCGTCGCCAGTGGCGCCGAAGTCGGTGACGGAGACGGTAGCGAACGACGCCGGAGGGAGGCGTGATTGGGCGGCCGGGATCAGGAGGAGAGAGAAAATGAAGGTCAAGGGGAGAGACCACATTGGCATTGCTTTTGCTTTTGGGATGGGCCAGTGGAGTTGGAGTTGGAGTTGAGATCCACAGTCCACGCTACTGGTATAGCATTTATCAAATTTTTATTTTTTATTTATTACTATTATTTTGGGGGGTTAAGCATAAGCAATATCTTGATCACTAATTCCAAGTGTTAGTTCTACACGCCATCAATTGATGACTATGTACTCTGATAATCATTTGTTTATTTTAAGTTTTGTTGAAGAAAAATGACAATGTGGCTTTGTATGTTGAATATTAGTCTCTTATCATTGTCAAAGTATTGTCCCAAGATTTTTCGCATATTTGCGAGAATTTTTATACTCCCTTCATCTCACTATGATTGTTAATTTTTTATTTTTATTTGTGACAAAAGAGTCTTATACTTAATTACTTAAAGTAGAATATTAAATATTTGCACAACTTTAACCTTAATAAATTGAAATTTTAACTAGTTAGGCAACTAGTTATTTCTTTCTCGATGTTAAAAATTATAGAGGTGACAAGGTTAATCTAAGTTAGAGTGTTCATTATTCGGTCCAAACTCGGACTGGACCGAATCGAATGAATTCGGTTCAGTCCACAGTCTATAAATTTTTTTATTTAGTCTCCAATTCGGTCTGGTTCGGACTAAGGACCGAATAAAAAAATTTTGAAAATGGACTTTTTACTTACTCAATTTTAATTTTCTTTTGATTTCTCAAATGTTCAAGAACATTGATTTGTTTTCATGGTGAAAATATGTTGAAATTGTTTTTATTGAAATAAATATAAGATATTCATATCGCAAAAATTTGTTAGTTTGACAATTCGGTCCAATCCGGTCCAGCTCTTTCTTTCAGTTTGGTCCCAATCTGGTCCTTGACTTATTTGGTCTGTTCCACTGTCCATAACTTCCCTCTTATTCGATTCTCGGTCCCACCCGTTCCGGTCCAATCTGGGTTTGGACCAATGAACATCTCTAAATCTAAAGACAATATTTTCATGGATAAACTCATCGAATAAATGTAATTCTTAGGCCATGTTCGACAATAATTTTTTAAGTAGCATTTAGCATTNNAACCAATCAATATACTAATCAGTCAATTTTTAGTATTCGATAACCTAGTATTTATGGCGTGTTCAGCAACAACATTTTGGGTAGCATTTGGCATTTTGACTAAATCAATACACTCATCAGGTAATTTTTAGTGTTCGGTAGCATAGTATTTTGACTAGTATTTCAAGTAGCGTATAACGTTTTAAGCAGCGTTCTTGAAAAACTAATAGTATTAACGTTTTGCATTCAAAAGTAGCATTTCATTTTTTTTACCAAAACATATCCCTTGTAAATTTTATCTTTGAAAATTATCTATATACTTTTATATCAATTTATATTAATCAGCTAACCCAACAGTTAAATTTACCAAACATATTTATTTCAATTGCTGATCTAAATAGCTATCCGCTAACAGTTAAATTAGAAACGTTGTCCGCTACCTAAACAACTATCCGCTAACTGAACTACTATCTGTTAATTGAATCACTAATTTTGTCGAATCGGGCCTTAGGCTAACATTTCAAGTTATGTTTAGCGTTTCAAACAGTATTTTTGAAAAACTAATAATATCAGCATTTGGCATTTAAAAAGTAGCGTTCCATATTTTTTATCCAAAAAATATCCTTCGAAAATTTTATCTTTGGAAATTATCAATACCTTTTTATGCTAGTTTACATTAATTAGTTAACCGATAATTAAATTAGAACTATAATTTACTACCTAAATAACTATATGCTATTCACTATTTAAATAGCTAATTTTGATGAACAGAACCTTATAATATGAATTTTTTAACTATGACAAATTATAGTGAGATGAAGGGAGGATGTACCGCATATTAATAATGTACTCAAGCGATATTAGCAATTAAATGGTTTTTTTTTTTTTTTTTTTTGGGGGGAAAGCAGTACTCGTTTCTTATTAAATTACACTAACTCTTCTGGAGGATAATCATTCATCATTTTGGCCTGCACCTTTTTCGCGACCGGCAACCTTCCGCAATGGTGTATCTGAATATTGCATTACTTATACTTTGATCTTTTCATTTATTATCTACATATTTAGATTTATATGTTCTTCGGATTTATGGTATTTCACTTTATCTCCCTCTTCTTGGGTTTTGTTTTAATGCATTATGTGGTTTCAAATTTAAAG
>NCQT01103808.1:13254-26916 GCA_002740465.1 Stenocereus thurberi
CAACAAGAGCTTTAGGAAACCCAAGAATGGGATGCCCAACACTAGGTCAGTTCCTGAGATGAATATTAAGATGCTTCTTTTCTAGATAGGAGAAGACTTTATAATGGCCTTCAAGTCACCACAGCCGCTAGTTCTTGATTGTAGGTAGGGTAATTTCTCTCATAAGGCTTGAGCTGTCAGGAGGCATAAGCTGCCACTTTATCTTCTTGTATCTGAACACACCCCAACCCATTCCTTAATGCTTCACTGTAGATAGTGTACCACCTTTTATTGGTAGTGTTAGGATTGGGGCAGTGGTTAATTGCTGCCTTAACTCTTGGAATGCCCATTCACACTTCTCTATTCACTCAAACTTAATAGCTTTCTTCAATAAATTGGTCAGGGGAGATGGTATCTTCAAAATATCCCTCATAAACCTTCGATAACAGCTAGCTAAGCCCAAGAAGCTTCTAATCTCAGTGATATTAGGGGGCCTTAGCCACTCTGTAGCTGCTTTCAGCATCTATAGGTCAACCTTAAACCGCTTCCTTTGAAACTGCACATCCCAAAATATCATTTCTTCTAACTAGAAATCACACTTCTTTAATTTGCCATATAATTGGTGTTCTCTCAAGGTTTGCAACACTATTCTCAAATGAGCAGTGTGTTCATCTCTGTCCTTGGAGTTTGTCAAGATATCATCTATAAACACCACTATAAACTTACCTAAATAGGGTTTGAAAACTCTATTCATAAGATCCATAAAGGCCGCAGAGACATTGGTCAGGCTAAAGGGCATCATCATGAATTCATAGTGACTATATTTGGTCCTAAATGTTGTTTTGGAAATGTCTTCAGGTTTAATCTTAAGCTAATGATATTCAGACATCAAATCAATCTTGGAAAAGACTCATTCTCATTACAGTTGATTAAATAAATCATTTATTTGGGACAAAGGATATTTGTTTTTTATGGTGATCTTGTTCAGTTCCCTATAATCGATACACAACTTCAAGGTTCAATCCTTCTTCTTTACGAATAAAATTGGGGCACCCCATGGTGACACACTTGGTCTGATAAATTCCTTTTGTAATAGTTCATCTAAGTAAATCTTCAGTTCTTGGAGCTCTATTGGAGTCATACGATATGGGGCCTTGGAGATGGGTTGGGCACCAGGGACTAATTCGCTCTCAAAGTCGATTTTTCTTTGAGGGGGTAGTCCTGGTAACTCGGAGAAACGTCTCTAAATTCACAAACTACAGGAGTGTCTTTGCTCTTTCTTTCTTTCCTTGAGTGTCAATGGCATAACACCAATACTCAACACATCCTTGACACAATAGCCTACTTGCTTTCATAGCAAAAATTAAGGGACATGGTTATTCCTCTCTTTGCCCATAACTTCTCTCCCACTTTCATCCCTCAAAATAACCATAAGGTCTTCACAATCAATCTTGGGCCCTATAAGTAGATAACCTGTTCATCCCTAGAATGATGTCAAAGTCTGACGAATCAAATTAGATCAAGTCTCCCGGAAATATGATTCCATTAGTAGTAATAGGAATAGGTTTATAGGAGATAGGGTGCTCAACTACAGAGTCATTGGATAACTTGATTCTATAATTAGTTTATGCCTTCCTATTCTCAAGGTTAAGTTGCATAGCAGATCGGGTATATATAAATGAATGAGTGGCGCCCGAATCAAATAAAACATAAAATGGCTTTGAATTTAAAAAGAGAGTTTCAGTAACTACTGTACAGTGCTGGCAACTTCTTTTTGCTCACCAAATATGCTCGTCCTACCACTGCAGGCCTCGGAGGAGAGAGCTGTTGGCAAGGCGAAGCTAAGGGTTTTGCTGCGCGCTTGTCTACAGCCTTAAGTCTTTGGTGGACAAGCAGCAATGAGATGTTTCGGGCTACCACACCACATGCATTTATTGGTTCCCACTCGACATGCAGCAATGGTATGGTTGGTTCTTTTACATTTCTTACAGGGCTCCACTGGACCAGCAGAACGACTCTCGGAACGAGCAGGAGCATACTTCTTTCGGTTTACACTCCTGCTCGGAGCTCCCCACTCGATCCATTTCCTCTTTTGAATGATCGGGTTCCAGGCAAAGCCAATGTTTTTGCTGTACCCTTGTCTACAGCCTTAACTCTTTGGGGACAGGCAGCAATGAGATGTTCCGAGCTACCACACCACATGCATTTAATAGTTCCCACTCGATATGCAGGAGTGGTGTGGTCAGTTCTTCCACGTTTCCCGCAGGTCTCTGCTGGACCTGCAGGATAACTCTTGGGAGGAGCGGGAGCAGACTTCTTTCGGTTTGCACTCTCGCTCAGAGCACCCCACTCGATTCTTTTCCTATTTTGATTGATCGAGGTTCAAGGCCCTCAACTTCATCTTCACTTATTCCACTTTAACTGCTCGCTCATATAACTCTTGGTAGATATTAATTGGTTGACTAGCTAGCTTATTATAAATATAGAAAACTAAACCCTTTTCAAATCTCCTCATCTTCAGCATTTTAGACAACACAAACTAAGGTACAAACGTGCATAATTCCATTAAGCTAACTAGCATTACATTACCGTCATACTTCCACTCATTTTCAATTCCATAAATTCTTTTTCCTTCTACCGTTGAACCATAACTAGCTAAAATTTGGCTCTCAATTCTTCTAGAAATTTATTCTAAGTGAATTTAGGCACTAACAACCTATCCTTCACAATGTTCCAACAAATGTCTGCTTCTTAGTTAGGTAAAACGTCCNNNTATTCATCTTTTTCTCGTTTAGAACCTCTACTACTATGAAAATTGTCTACATCCCTCCAATTCATTCCTCTAACTCCACTGGGCCATACTTTCCATCATAGACTTTAGGGTTACGTCACACTACCCTATCTGCTAGTTTATCATCTTAATGAGGGATTACAGAAGGTGTTGGAGAATTCGTTGTATCAATTCAGACACCAAGGTCTGTAGTAGCTAGGGTTCCCCATATTATTAGCCAGCTTAGGGGGAATCGAGGGCATCCCACTAAGGTTTGATGACACATTACATGAAGCTTTGTCAGTTGGCCCTTTACTATGATCTGAATTGTCTCATATGTGAGTCTTCGCATTAATTTACAGAGATTCCGACATTCTAATTATACATTAAACAGAGTACTTCAATCACTTAACTGCAACCAACATATAGGATAATCATACATAACAGATACAAACTAACATGATTCAAATATTATTAAAATATAAATCAAAGCCTCCTCACATAATTGCCATTACGACTTGTTTACATACATGTACATGGTTCAACAAAAGAATATCATATCTAACTAACTAACGTCAACCCTTACTCCTACCTCCTGATTAAAACACTACCTAGCCCCACTAAACCTCTCTGTCACATGCCTAAAAAGAAGGCAGGACTAGCTAACACAACTGGAAGGATCTGTCTAACTATATATAATGCCATAACCTGCACATAATTCATCTGTCCAACTAACCATGCTATTTACATGTGGGGCTGAAAATATAACCTAACTGAGAAGTCAAATCTAAACCAACTTAACAATCTCTAGATGGATCGTAATCTGGATCAGCCTCATTCCTAGGCTCATTGCCCGAGTCAAAGCTGCTATCAGATGCGCCTGACTTTGCATCCTCAACCTCATGATCAGCCTAATGCTCCTCCAACTCCGGGTCCTCCTCTAGGTGCTCCTCTGGGTCTTTTATAGGTTCCTCAACAAGCTTATCATCAGAGCTAAGCTCCACTAACTTTGGTGTATCAGAGAGATCCACAATCATATGAACCTCCCCCACCTCGTTTAATAGAGGGGTCCCCACTTTAGATCCCGATGATACGAGGCTGTGGGGTAGCTGAGGAGCACTGGTGTAGGTGGTGATGGTGGTCCTTGAGCAGATGTAGGTAGGGGAGGTGTAAAGTGCAAAGGAAATATGTACTGCAGTATCTCTATAGTAATCCCCCTCTGCTTAAACTCCTCCCTAACTAACAACTCGATAGCAACAGTAGCTGAAGCCCTATAAAGTAGAAATCTAAGTCTGTCCCACCTCAGGGCTCCAGTCAGCATAAAGTCATGATATCAAGTGCTAAACTCAATCCAAGGGGCAACTGTAGGTAAGAACCATAACAACCTACGTGCACGGATGGTAATGCCATAAAACTCAGAAAAGGGTTCCCACATGTGGCCTGTCATACTAACAAGTAGTAAAGACATGTGAGTGGCCACAGAAGAACCCGACATCATATTTACTGCATATGGATCTGTCTAACAAAGAAAACATAAAAGAACAAGTAATAAATAAGTAGACATTTCTACTATCATGAATCTTCTAACAATATACTAACAACCCTCTGAATCTAACCTTCTCACGCTCCTACTTCTACTATCCATAACCCGTCAAGAAAAATCGAACATGCCTCTGATGTCTAAAATTGTAACACACCAAATGCCAGTGTTTCACTGTCTACAATCTTTTTAATAAATCCCTAATTAAAATTGATAAATCTGATGGTTAGGGTGTTAGCGCCGTCAAGAAGGACGAGGCTTGAAATATAAGATGTAGCATAGCTAAGCATAGTTTACAATTATATGCATTCAAAAATGCTCAAAACTATAAACAAGTAGGCACTAACTATCATTAGGTTTACACACCATAATAGAGTACTACTCGTTAAAGTTTACAACTCCATCAACTGAAGATCTCAAATTAAAATTTCCAAAATATTCATGAACTAGCATCACTATTGATCCATCCAAATTCCCTTGCACACTTATGTTCTTCAACTGGTTTGCTAGTATGAGGGCGATTCATTGAGTACTTGCCTAAAACAAAACATGACAAACATTTGAAAATGTGAGCCAAAGCTCAATACATGCATTCCTATATTGTTAAATGAGCACCCAAAAAAAAAAAAAATAGTTGGATGCCCGCTTTTGCAATTTGTCTTAATTTATAACAGTGAAAAAGATGGATGTAAAACTGTATTGCGATTTATTATCTAGTAATGAACCCCTGAGAATTGTTATGATGTATCGATAGATGCACACCTGCTAGCCAATTGGGGGACCTGGCCTAAGGCCACATGGATAACTGGAGGGCGGATGCCCTCTAATGATAACTGATAGGGTCATTAATTTGGTGATAAATCCCTGAATAAACTAATTTATTTATATACTTATCAAAACATTATAACTTTGATAAATATATTATGATTTCTGATGATACAAGTAATGGACGTACATGGGATTTTTAAAAGCAATCTCACTTGGTAATATTCATGCATAAAGTAGAAAACGATAGACTAGACCTCGTTTCTATTTTAGAAATGTAGTTATAGGTATATGCAGTTACTGAATAACACTCACTCTCATAATTTGTAACTTTAATAGAAATTTATTAATTAAATGGCACTTGTAGCTTCAATAAATTAATATAAGGTAGGTTACACTAAAATAATTCCAAAACTAAGTAAATTAAGGTAATTTGATTCGACATAAATTCTAGTGAGAGTAAAATAGACCAAAATACATAATCAAGGTTAAAAAGGAAAGGTTTTGACGGTTATGAATAGAAGATTGTTTTTTGATGTTTTTGAGATCGATAATATGGGTTTAAGGCCAAGTCGGGTATAGTTAGATTTGGGGAAGCTTACATTACCCTCGCATGGCCTGATAGACACTATTCTTGAGTCATTTCTCTTTTCACTTCTCAAATTTTGTTCACATGCCCATTTAACGTGTTTCCAACCCATGTAAGCTTCTAAGTACAATCAAAGTTGTTGAACTTATTAAACTTTGTATTTTCATTGTAATATCCATAATTATTCCAAAACTTTTATCTAAGCTCCCAAAATTTATGGTTTTCTTATTTTCTCTCATAGGTCAAGCCATTAAGGTCCATTAGCTTTTGTTTCCTAAAAATTACTTCATGATAAACCTTACATTTTTCAATACTTCTTATTAGATAATCACCAAAATGCTCCCACGAACTCACTGACTACCATTATTAATCCAAATAACCTCTTTTGGTCACTTATGGGATTTTTCATAATCTACTAATTTGGGCAAAATTCACACGACATCATTGTTCAAACCTACGACATGTTGAGCCCTAAATTTCATCTAATTCAATCCACATAAACATACTAGATTCAAAAATCAACATTACTCATGCATGATCATGCAACCCTGAGTTATGGCAAATTCAAGTTTAAATTTAAACCACCATAAATAGATTTAATATAATCACCCACAACCTTAAATTCACTTTTCACACCAAAGATCACAACAATTAGATAAACAAACTCAAATTATATTTTCTGATTCAATTTCACTAGATCAAGTTCAAGCTCAACTATCCATAGTATCCAACATCTCCAAACATACTAAATATTGCATGTTAGCGTTCATTTGGATCATATGAACACAAATCACAACTAAAACAATCACTAAAACCAAAAATAAATCAAGATGGAGTTAAAGTTTTACCTCATTTTAAGCTTGGATTTAGAGAGAAGGGGGTAGTGATAAGTGGTGTTTATTGTGGCTGGTGGTGCTGGGATTTGTAGGTGGCCAATAGCATCCTAGAGATGGGAAACAATAGCAGCAGCAATAGTAGAAATAGGGGAGGGGTAGCCATGGGGGAGGAAAGAGCAGGAGAGGACGAGCATGACTTTGGTTGATTTTTTTTGGACCCATCTTGCAAACTTGGCTGATTTTATACATCTACAAAATAGGTATTTACTAATCTTAATTTGGCATAAATAGTGGCAATGGATTAAATTCAATTACACGAACTTTTTGGGCCTCAAATTGGGCTCAAATGAGTTGAGCTCAGAAAATAGCATTCCATGGCGATAAAATTTTTGCATACCTCAAAATTAAATTTTTGTGTTGTTATGGAAAATAATTTATTGCTTATATCATATTTATCGGGGCCTATTGTCACTTCATTCGAAATTGTTATGATAATTAAAACTCGAATTCCCAAATTAGGCCCAAAATGAAAAATTTTCCAACTGGAATGTTTAAATGCGATAACTAAATGCGGAAAAATTAATATCATGGCTTAATTAAATAAATAACCATGATCAAGGGTTGAGCTATTACATAATTCGTCAAAGCATCATCCACCATCCATCCATCATTCATATATTTCGGTTTTTTCTCGCTTTTTTAGGCCCTAAAATGGATATCCATCAAGTGCTGGTGAAATTACCACTCCTACCTGTATAATGAATAACATGCACGTAGGAGTTTAGAATTAAGCATGTTAAGCCCTTTACTCTCTTCATATAATGCGCATGGATTAAATCCTTGGACTTAATTCAGCTCTTACACCTATTATGAGTGTATAGATTGGTTCTTCTTACTCTTCTAGCCATTTAGCTCTTATCACCTAATATAATATAATATAATATAATATAATATAATATAATATAATATAATATAATATAATATAATATAATATAATGCTGCTTAAGCTTTTCTGTTGTATGATAAGTGCTATATGCTACCATGCGTTGGTCGGAAGTTATGGCATTGGTGAGCTCCAGTTTAAAACAATCATTCATAGATTAGGTGAAGCACCAAAAAGATGGCATTATGGGAACTCCAGATGGTGCATTTTAATAAAGAAGGCAATCATATGTAAATGTCATCCGTTAATTAGAATTGGTGAGTTCTAACATGAGGTGTGTGCATTCCACCTCTTTTTATGCCGATTTCTGATGTTACTATAACTTTGTAATGAAATCAGGTTGCAAATTGGGTTATATATGCCGTGTAATGAGTGATGAGAATTAATTGTAAAGTTGTATAAGATGAGCTTTAAGAAAGTGTTAGAAAATGGAAATATATGGTAGTGGGTTTTCTTTTGCACTGAAAGTATATTTCAAACGTATGGTTCATTGTGTTGCTGAATTTCATAATTGTGTGACATTTCCTAAAGTTCATTTGCATTGAAAAAGCTATTTCTTATTCCAGTCTAATAGTGCTAAAGATCAAGATGACATACTAGGAATAAGACCTTTCTCTTACAATTATAAACCATTCCTATTAAGGCATTGGCTAAAGATGTTTGATTTTAAAGAAGATGTGTTGAAACTTTTGTTCTACTGTGGGTGAGCTGTCCTATTTTGCCTTTATCATCATGGATAGAGGATTCATTAAGTAGATGGACAAGGGTTACTGGTGTTCCCTTATTTGTTGATCATGTCTCTATAAATCAAAAGCGAATCTCCTTTGGCAAACTACTCTTTCACATTGACATTGCCGTACTTGAATGAAGATGGTACCTTCACTCAAAAGTAAAGTATTAATGACAATTGGGATTGGGTAGAAGATGTCTAAGATGGATTTAGAAAAGGATGAATATGAATAAGAACAAAGCCATGAATCAAAGAAAAATGAGGAGAAGGCTCAAGACTATGTAATGCAAAAAAAAGGAGTTAACAGGTGCCCAAGAACATCTTCTCTGGAGAAAGTTTTGCAAATTGAACTCCATAAGAAAAATCTTCATGCTTTCTAAGCAGCCTGCAGTATATCAAAGGGAAGAGGGTAAAGAAGACCGTGAATAGTAGAAGTTTACAGAGACAGTCAAGTGTTTTTAGAGACCCTTTGAGGATTTCTGAGAATTGATGCAAAACCCATTCTATGTTTTAGATTGTTAGGAAAACTTAATAATTAAAAACTTGAGTGAGTATATGCGGAAGCGATAGATGATGTAGATATTGAAAAAGATAAAGCAAGAGAAAAAAAATTAGTGGGCACAAGATTTTTACACGGAAACTCGAATCGGGAAAAACCACGGATGGAAACACGTCATACAGATCCACTATATAGGTGAGAGTACAAGATAAATGTATAATGGCATATAGGCCCAACGAGGTAAAACAAGAGAGATAAAGATCTCAAAGTAAAGGCCTAAGAGATCAATTACAATGAAATTATCTCAAATCTAACTCTTAATAAAATATGGAATGGAAAATGAAGACAGCCTATGAGGGGCTGTGCCAACGGGCACTCCAAAATGCCACTCAAGATGCTAGAAAATACCCAGTATGGTGGGACAATTTCGACCACAATGCCCACATTAGAAATCCAATTTATAGAGTTTATGAACCTAGTTAAAACTTCCATAATGAAGGAGTAGAGTAATGGTATATGAATGCTTATAAAATCCCATAATGAAGATTAATATTCCATGTAATAGCTCTACAATAATCAGTCATAAAATCTTACATTAAGCCTTAGAAAACTGACCAGAAAATGAAGGAAACAAGAGCACACAAAAGATAAGCTTGCCATGGCCTGTGGGCTAAGCCACAGAGCTCCCTATGGAGCTCTTTGGAGCCCAGAAGCTGAATTTAGCCCTAGTCGATATAGGTGAACCTGCTAACAAGCAACTGGGATGTGCATAGGCTGCGAGTGAAGGCTAAAAGAAAGCTACGCAGGACTCAGTGCTGGGCCACATATTGAAGTTTAAAGCCTAAGGCATTGGGAAGACCTGGGCCGAGAGCGCTGGGCCACTGGGGCCACACATGAAGCTATTTTTTTCTCTCTTAGCTCAATCATAACATCAACTCAAATTAATTTTGGCCCATACCTAACAATCTCCCCCTTGGACCAAAATTCTAGGAATAAGCAGCAATGGCATAAAATGAATTTGTATAGAGGCCTCTCAACATCGACAGAGAACATCCTTCAATAAAAGCTTGAAATCCAGATCATGTGAATACTTGGATCTAATACTACTATCTCAACCAAAATCCGAATCTTGTTCAATAACCATCTTAACCAACAGTTTAAACTGATGGTTGAAGGCCCAAGAATAGGTTTATAATCCAACACGTCCCTTCACACGAATGTTCTTTGGGTTTGAAGCGTGGCTGCAGCAATGGCTCATCCACCTTGTGCAATAAATCAATATGGGCGCTACTAAGATTTGAACTCGAGCGGTCAGAAAGACTCTGATACTACTTGTTAGGATCAAAGAAGATGACATCGGATGAAATAGAATATATCACGAAATAAGATAATAAGCAAGATAAATAAAATCAACACCTAAACACCAAAATTTACGTGGAAAACGCAAATCAGGAAAACCATGGACGACAATGATTGGAAAATTCACTATAAGATTGAAGAGTACAAATTGATCTCAAAGCAATGTACTTGAGTAAGAGATCAACTATGTGATTACAAATTCACTTAAAAATACACTCATAAATCTAAGAAAAATAGTGAATAATTTTTGGTGTGGATAAAGATTCTTGAAGATTCTTAATGACGAGGATTGATTAAGATGATGACAGAACCCTTGATATATAGCAGCTGAGTATAATAATAGCAATAATCCACCATTAATCTGCATTAAGCATAACAGAATTAGCAGAAACTAGATCAAAATGAGGGAGTCCTAAAGGTAAGGTCTGCCATGGACCGTGGGCTGGCCTATGGTCCCACTGTGGCAGTATCTGGGTCAAAAATGTGCTAGAGCATGATGGAGAACCACAGGTGTGGACTACTGAAAGCCTAAGGCGCTGCAAGCAGACTTGGTCAATGCAGTTAAATGAGGTTGAAGCACAAGCTGGGCCTCGTTACTTATTGGACCGCATAAGTGCAAATGAAGGGAGCTTAGTTTGTATTAATTCTTTGCTTTGTGGGCCCAATAGCAACATAACATCAACAAGCCATCATTACTCACATATAGTGTAATGAGAATGTTTTTAGGCCACTTTTACCTAACATAAATGAATATAAGGTGTGAACCTGTGCTCTTCGCTTATGTGAGTGAGCAAGGAAATGAGACAATATAATGACATGACAATCTCGGTTCACAATGTGAATTGTCTAAGTAAGGCCCTAGGCAAAAGGAGGCTTTTAACCTCCTGGGAAAAAAATAAATCTAATATAGTAGACTTCGTAGAAACTAAGGTATAGATGGAAAAAAAGAAACTAACGCAGTTTCATTCAAGTAGTTTGACACAAGTTCCCCTTAAATAAGGTCTCGAGTTTAAGTCTTGTAAATGGAAAAAATATGTGATAGGAGGGCTCTATCCTTTTATAGACCAATAGTAGGTTGACTCTGTAACAGAGGCCCCAACTCTTAAAAAAGGGATGTTAAAAGGAAAAACGATCACAATGAGAGTGGCTCCTAATTAGCAATTGGAAGAAAAAAATAGTTTTATACCCAGCGGAAATAGAATGCGGTTATTATGGGATCTAAATATGGTAGTTATACAAATCGTACAAGTTAGTGCAAACTATATTCATTCATATTACTGTAGAGAATCATGGTTTCACATTTACAATGTGTGGATGACAAGAGAATGCAGTTTAGAATCAATATGTGCAAGGAAAATTTCAGGTCCTTGCAGTTTGGAATCAATATGTACAAGGAAAATGTCAAGTCCTTGGATTTTAGAAGGTGATTTCAATGCGAGCTTATATCTTCATCGAAGGCAATGGAAGGATGGGATTGAGTAGAATGCAAATTGTGAGCTAAAAATGTTGGTTGATAATTTAGGTCTAGTAAAATTAAGGCTAATAGCTATATGTTTTCATGGAATAATGTGCATGAATAGCTAACTAGAGTTTGTACAAGTTCGGAAAAAGTTATAGAAAATATAGAATGGCTCCTACAATTTCCTATGACAAGGATTTAGTTTCAAACTGTTGGAGTCTCATATCACTATTCTGAGGTTATCTCCTTTAGTAAAGATGAGAATTGTGGGAAAACTCTTTTAGGTTTTACAGTGCTCGGTTTGAAAGCTCTAAGTTCATAAATATTGTAACTCAAGGTTGGAATAAATATGTGAATGGATGCATAGTGTTCCAAGTGTGGAAAAAGTTAAAAATTATGAAGAATCACTAAAACGATTAAGCTGCGAAGAAACACTACAAGGTTAAAGAGCAAGTCGTAAATATGAAGGTTGAATTATCTATTATCCAGAGCAACTTATGGCAGACATCTTTTGATTTAGAGTTGTTTCTGTCAGAAAAAGAAATTGAGTAAGCTAATTAGTGTAATGAAGAAGATTATTATGCATAAGTACTAGACTAAAGTATAGTACTTCACATTTTTCCATGCTAGCTTAAAAGTTAGGAGATCTAGAGCAAAAAAAACTTATATTCTTAATGGTATAGGGGAGCAAGTCCATGATTCCAAGATTTCTAAACAAATGTTTAGGACATTCTTTATAAGTTTGACGAGGACATGCAAGAAAAATTACAAGTGATTGATCTTAGCCTACTGTATAGATGTGAGAGGGTTTTCTTCGTTTACAAACATCATCTTTGTGTGGTAATACCTGCTTTTGAGGTTAAACAAGTTGTGTGGAAGATCGAGGAAGGGAAAGCCTCTAACTTGGATGGGTATACTTTAGCATTTTTCAAGAGGGCATAGCATGTGGTTGGAAAGGATGTGGTGAAGGCTATTCAAGAGTTCGTCTTTTTTTTTATTTGCTACTAAGAAGTTGCTAAGATTTGTTAACTATATAACTATCACTTTAGTTCTAACAATGAAGCACCTTATAAAAGTAGAAGACTATAGATCAGTTGTTGCTTTGTGCTCTATAAGGTTATTTGCAAGGTGATTGCCAACATACTTAAAGATGTTTTACCTTAGCACCAAATTAAAAAAGTTGCTTTACTTGGTATGATCTCTGGGGCTCTATATGTATTTGTATATTGAAGGCCTATTGGTGACGTTAGCTTTTGAGCTTGTCAAGCATCACAATAGAATGGGACTATTCCATAGACATGCTTTCAAAGCAGACCTTAGAAGGGCCTATGATTATATTAAATGTCCTATTCTAAAGCATGTAATTCTTAGCCCTGGCTTTCCTGTACAATTTATCTCTTAGATTTATGCATGCATAAGTACATTGGTCTGCAGTTTGTTAGTTAGTAGGAAGGCTCTGGTAGCTTTCAAAGCAAATAAAGCTTAAGACAAGGTGACCCCTTATCACCCTATCTTTTGACAATATTTGTGGAATATTTGTCCATAAAATTAAGAATTCTACCTAATATTACCGATTGTAGCCATCGCCCAAAGTGTAAAAAGTTTATATTAACCATTTAGCATTTCCTGATGATATACTATTATTTAAAAGAATGGATGTGATCTCTGTCTAGCTCCTATTTGGATGTGATCTCTATCTAGCTAAAGTCTGTGATATGGTATGGCATGCCATCTTGGTAAGGCTAAGGTATACTTGGCGGCGTTCATAATGTGAAGTAACAACAAATATTTCATGTGATGAAGGTAAACAAAGTGCTCTAACTGTGAAATATTTAAGGATACCTCTAACAAGTAATAAATTATCTATGGTTGATGGATTCCTCTGATAGACAATATAAGAACAAAGCTTCACCCTTGGGCAAGCTTTTTCTCCTCGTATGTTAATAGAGTGTAATTACTATGGTTGGTCATTAGTTAATACAAGCTTTTAGGACATAATTTTGTTTTTCCTAAGGCTTAATTTAAATTATATATTGAAAGGAAGTTGATAGGGCCGCAAGTGCACAGTAGCGTTGTAGCAAATCAAGTTTATATCTCATAAGGACTAGGTTAATCTATTACCTTTGTCCCCTTAAGATAGGCTAAACTAATCAAAATTTGAAGTTTGAAACTAAATTAATCAACTATCTAATC
>NCQT01103836.1:1730-14609 GCA_002740465.1 Stenocereus thurberi
TTTGCCCCGAACCAAGAATTCAAAATAAATATCAATATGAGAAGAACTCGGATCATTTTGTGAGCATTATGGTTATCCAGATTAGAGGCTCCTTCATCCAAAAAGAAAAAAGTTATTAAAAAATATTGAAGCCATTATCCTAAAAAACTATGAAATTAAAAATACATTCTATCAAAACCCCAAGAAAACCTCCAAAGGTAACCTTTCCAATATAAAGAAAAACATACCAAGCCCTACTCAAACACAAGTTATTACTTGTTATAAATGACATTAAGTAGGACACAAAGCCAATAAATTCCATTTAAAGGGAAAAAATATGCAACTTGAAGATGAAGAATTTTTAAAAATAACTAACCGAAAAAAAATCAAGAAATGATCCTTTCCCTTTTAATTCATGGCGATTCTGAGGAAGCCCTTTGTGAAATTCAAATTTTTGATTCCATCGTTCTAACTCTTCGATGAAGAAGTTACTTTTTGTCCAAACAATTGAAATGTAATTATAAAATATCAATTTTAAGAAGAACTCCTCTTCGATATGGTCGAAAACTTGAGGAACTAAAATTAAAACTCTATGCCTCCACAAGCTTTAAAATTTATTACTTAAAATTTAAATTACAAAATCCAAAGTACAACCTTTTAACCTAAAACAAGTAATAGAAACCCAAGGATCAAATCTCTCAAAACCCATAATAGTTAATGAATTAAAACAAAAAGTTAATCAGCTCAAAGCCAAAGTTAAAGAATCAATAAATCAAATTAACACCCAAAATCTCCTCGAAGAAACAAATTCAATCCTTATTTCTCAACTTCAAGAACTTCAAAATCAAGTTACTTCACTTGAATCTTCAAAACCCCCAATCAATCCCCACCTTCTTCTCCTAAATTAAGCCCAGACAACCAAAACCATGAAGCATGCCTTTTAGCCATTAATTGTATTGATTTTCAAAAATGATATGTATCTATTACTATCCTGGTTAATGATTTCCAACTTCATTTCATTGCTCTATTAGAGCCAAGTAGTATCAGAGCCTTACATTTCGGATAGGTCTTGAGCAGATTCTCCCCAATAGGCATCAGAGCCAAGTGCCTAGCCTAAGTATCAACCTAAGTGTCTACTCAGGTATTAATTAAGTGTTTATAATCCCTTGATTAAGTGTCTAGTTTAACCTCACCATCATGTATCTAAGCTAAATCTGAGATAAGTCGAAGGATTAATTAATTAGCCTAAATAAGGTTAGTCAACAATGTTGGTCAGCCTTTATGGGTCCTTGGGTGCCTGGTAAGCCCATTGGTCCGCCTGGTGATTGGTGGTTCTGGCAGTATACGATTGGAATGGAGGTGTTCCTGGTGTAGTCCTGCAGTGTATTATTAGGTGATTAGCGAGTCTTTGTTTGCAATAAGCATATTTATGTGCCATTTTGTGCTGATTAATTTCATTTGTATAATTGAACATCACAAGACTAATCATCCTATCATCATGTCAGCATCATCACGAGGACTTTTATCCAGATCATTATCATCGTCATCATCTTCTTCTTCTTCATCATCCACCTCACACTTAGATACAAGCACAGTGCATAGCAAAGAAGTATATTCATTTGGGGACTATTCTAAATGGAATCTCCCATCTCAACGCATTGAATCAATTTACTCAATCGGACCTTTAAGTTTTAAAATAGTTTTTTCTATCAAAACTCATGAAGAAACTAGTAGTTCAAATGATCAATGCAAAACTTTTCAACTTTTATCTGTAGTTTTAGTTAATAAATACCTTCAAAAGGTCTTTAGATATATTCATTTCGAATTGCTTCAAGAGGTTGTTAAACTTTAACTAAATTAGGAATTGATACACCCATTTGCTTAACTTTAAGGGATGATAGATTAAAAACATGCAATGATTCACTCCTTGCAATAGTTCAATCAAATGTTCATAATGGCCCAATCTATTTCAAATGTTGTCAAGATCATTCCATGGATCTTAGTGATCCTTGGATTCTTCAAACTTTAATTCTTAATGTGCATTTAATCATTGATAACTTCAAAGAACTCCAAAAAATTTTGCAGTTACCTATTGAGTTCACTTTAGATTACTCTATTTCCAATTAAATCCAAGACTTAGTATCATTCCTCCTATAAAAGAAGAGACGGTACTTATTCGAGTTTGTGCTAAAGAATCAGTCACTTTTGCCCCTAAGATGTTAAAGTGGGATAAAATTACCATACTTGAGGAACCCATTATCCCATATCGTAGACCTCCTAGGAATATTGCAATTAGAAAAATATCTTATATTTTAGAAACCCCTAACAGAACCTCTTCACTTGATTTAGTTCATTTCATGGATCTTCTTAGCTAAGTACTATTCTAGACTTCCAGTCAGCTATATCCTTAATCTCATACATACCATCCACAAATAGAGATCCTCATATTAGTTGAATAATTGATAGAACTCCTCTATCTAAAATTATATACAATGATACTCAATCCAATGGATGCTCCACATTGCCTACCTTTTCTCAAATGAGAACTCCAGTAGAATTAAATGAAATTACAAAAGTTACATTTCAAGTTAATAGATTTTCTCTCAATAAAGAAATTTACCTGGACTATAACCAATCCTATAGAAATTGGTTCTTTTCATATTTTTCTAAGGATATGCAATAATTACTCAAAACTATTTACTACAATCAATTAGCCAAAACAAAAGAAAATACACCCTTCCCTGATTGGCTAAATACATAGTTGCAAAAAGACCATATTTCTACTCCTAACTATCATCCATCAATTTTTACCATAGAACGACAAACCAAGTTACGACACAATCCCATTACAAAAAAATCCACTACCTCTGTTCATCCTCCATTGCACACCACATGTATGCATGTATCCATATATGACTTCGTTATTAGTAATCCTTCTAAAAAACCCTAGGGCGTACAGAAAAAGATTGCCAAGAAACTCAAAAAATTCTTGATAAAACACGTAAGACCATTGAACAAAATAATTATTCTAATCAAATATTACATACAATGGGTACCCAACTAGATTCTAAAACATCTCAATTAGGAGAAAGTTCTAACAATTATCCACTCGAATCTTACGAAGTTTAGAAAATTTCTCATAACCATTCTCCACCTTTAAACAATCCTTTTAGCATACCCCTTAAAGAAATTCCTTACATTCCCATAGCAAGCTTGGAAAGCAACAATAAGGAAGAAATCAAATTATTTTAGAAAAATTTTCACATTCTTGAAAAATTAGAGAAACCCCTGTCACCAAAACAAACACGTTCTATTTATAAATCATCCTACAACAATCAACCTAAAAACTCAAATTCAAAATCCAATCCCTCAGATAAATCAAATCCTATGCGAATTATCAAAAATAATTCGAAAAGACTGCCGAAATTAAAAGATCCATATATCGTANGAAGAAATTTAAAAATGATAATTTTAGATCCCAACAAGTCAAATTTCAAAATGAAAAATTTCTAGCAAAATAACCTGCCTTAAAATGGTAAAACTAGACATATGGCCAATAAAAAGAAAAATATATTCAAATATACTCCTACCCAAACTAAAACATTTATACTCTTCTAAAAATCAAGAAAATATTAACCAAAAGAAGACCAAATTCTAACTATGAACCCATTGATCAAATTAATTTTAGAGAATGGTACATTGATACTACTTCAAAAATCACAGATAATTTTGAGTTAAAAACAATAGCACTCCTTCATGGTGGTACAAACCAAAACTACATTAAAGAAGAATTAATTTCATCCTGAGACTATGAAAGAACAAGGGAACAAGTTCTTAGTGCTAATGGAACTCTGCCATGAATTACATATAAATTATCTAATGCTTATATTTTTAATAAAGAATATTGTTTCAAGAATTCATTTATTCTAGTTAAAAATATAAAACAAGAAGTTATTCTTAGCATTCCTTTTATTGCTCAAATCTATCCATTTAACATATATCAAAATGGTATTCATAGTAATGTTATACGCATACTATTTGTTTCAAATTCATCATCCCAAAACATTCAGCTTCTAAGCAAGTCAATGTAATTATAGTTAATGAAAAATACACCCTAAACCAAGAAAAGATTCAAATAATAAGAAGATCCAACATGATACAAAGGGATAAAGAAGTCATATTCAAATTATTAACATACATTGATGAAAGACTTCCGAGCTTGGCTTAGGAAGCAAATAAATATTATATGCCAAAATTAATAACTCTCTTTGGAATAATGCAAACTCCTCGTCTATAAGAAAGAAGTTAAGAAATTTGTAGTTTATTAAATAGAGCCAAAACATTAATTCAATCAGAAAAATATTGGAACCAAACCATAAAATAACCAAAAGGGCATTAGCCCACTATGAAATAATATAAGGTCAATTCTATAATTATTCATATTATCAATTTTCACTCAATTTTCTGATTAATTTCTGTATAAAAGCATATTCCTAATACTATTCATATCATTTTTTCAAAGGACTTTTAGCTATCCTAATTTTGGTTACATTTACAAATCCTCATATGCATAAGTGGAAATTTACCTTCAAAAGTAAAAGTCCACATCCAATTGCATTCACATCACATGCATCTAGGAAATAGTGTCTTATTCCTCACATCAAAATCCATGTGTGAAGAATGAACTGGGCCTCAATTCAACTATTCCATTGTCACAAAAGGTTATGAAGAGCTTCAAAACTTTAAAAATTAGTTTTACAAAACTATATTCCAAATCCTATTTCAAAAATAATAACTTCTATTTCCAATTTTATTATTAAAAACTTCCAAGGGATTTTCCCCACTCATTTTCTTATGAGTAAAGTCTTTCAAAATAACCTCACTTCAATTTCTCTATTATAGATGGAACCAAATCCTGATAAAGGTAAGCAAATTAAATCATATATTCCTACCATTCAAGGCTATGCTATCAAGAGTAAAAGCCAGACTCAAACTCAAGCTCATCCCGAAATCAAAATTCAAAATCAATATGAAAATGTCACCGAATTCCCACCTCTAGCATATAGTTAAGTAGTAAAATCCGCTACTCATATTCCTCAAAACCCCCAAACCTCTCAATTACAAGTCTTATCCAAATCTTGATCTCGAACTTCTTACTTTTCAAAATCAAATTTGAATTCATAGCCTTCAGTCATTTTCCTAAACCTAGGGGTGGCAATTTCACTTGCACCGAATTGATATCCATTTCACCCGATCCAAAAAAGCGGGTGAAAATCCGAAATATATGGATGATGGGTGGATGATGGATGATGCTTTCACAGATTGGATTGGATCTAGATGATGCTTCATCTGACCAACCACTTGATCCATCGTCTGTTTAATTATTCACTTGTCTATCCCCTATTTGGAATTGGTTTGCTTTTTATTTTTATCCTTTAAACTTTGCCCATTTTTTGGATGATTATATTCTTAATTTTATGTTTTTCACCAAATGGATATGATAAATATGATATTTATTCATTTATTGTGCCTAAAATATATTTTTGAAAACTTTTCAGGAGGTAAAACTTATTTTTTTCTTTTAAATTGCTAAAATAGTGCACAGAAACTTTCATCACCCATTTTCACTCACGGATGGTGGATGGATGGATTGGATTGAATTTTTACAGATAATGGATGGATTGGATGAAGCAGATAAAAGTAGGTGATGGATGCAGATGATGTGTAACCCAATTTGAACCCAATCCATTGCCACCCTTATTTGAACCACAGGCCATTCAAACTCTAAACCTTCAAACTTCAACCTTGTTCTTCAGCCATAAAAGTCTCTTTCTTGAAGCAGATATACTCCAAAATCACAGAACTTATGCAATTATCCTCCTTGACACCAAATCTACTCGAATTGAGCATATTTAAGATGGCAAAGGAAAAGTTTTGTATTCGAAATTTAGAATTCTTAAGATTTGTTCATCCAAAGAATGGTGCCTATCTCCTTTGAATACAAAAAGTTCTCAGTCAATTTCCAACCTCAACTTTTCAATTTCCTCGATTACAAAATGGCGTGATTTAGAGCTTTCTACTGTAGGAGCTTTGACCGTTCTTAGTTATCTCCTTTGACAAAGAAGTCTCAGATCAATATATTCAAAGTTAGTTCTTCGAATGCTGGTTATATTTTAAATTCAAATAAGATTCACCTTCACTAGCACTTCAAGGCTTTCAAGTTCTTATGAAGCAGCCCAAATCATTCAAAGCATTAAGTGAAATTATACTAATAGTCGAATTTGAAGTTCCTTGGATTCTCTGTTGGAGTTCCATATATCACAAAGTTCATCCTAATGATCCTTACATCTCCATTATTGGTGAATTTAAATTTAAGTTCTAAGAAAAACTCAATTTTAACCAGAGATGCAATCTTGATCAAGTTCAAAGATATTTAAACCACCACGCAAAATAGGTCATGGGCAATCCCTCAAGACGAGTCAAAAAGCATGACAAGCATTCTTCATTGAGTTCATCCAAAGGTTCAAAGAAGAAAACTACATTCAACAAATTCATGAAATGGTTAGAGCAATAAAGCAATACCGGTAGCGTTTCATCAACTGAGTCCTACTCGAATCCAATGGGGGGACAATGTGCTCAGGACCCATGTGAAATTTAAGGCTCCGCAGATAATTTACCAAATGAAGCAATTACAAATTCAACACCTGGAAAAATCAAGTAGCAGGTGTCAGATTTTAACAAGCTTGTTAGTCGTCAACTATTCAAAAATAACCACCTACAATTGTTCAAGATTAGTCTATTATTCAAGATGCTTTAATAATTTTATCTTTTTACTGCTGAAGTGTCAGAAATAATTATCATTTTACATTTTTAATAATTATTTTTTACTGTTCACATTGCTTTTTGGGCATATATAAATGCTTTAAAGTTGTATTGGAAAGGTAGAACTTATCTGCACGTTTTTCTTGTATCATTTTGTTTTCCTGCTTTCCTACTTATCTCATACTGGCCTTTCTTTTCCTGCCTCATTGTAAGATATCATTTGAAGAATTCAATAACAATAAGTTTTATTAAACAATTCACTACAACTTTGCTGTGCATATTTTCATTCAAGAATTTATTCTGATGTTACTATTTAAGTTACTATTCATGCATTTGTACTATTAGTGCTGTGTTGATTTCTGAAGATACAATTTATACTATTCATATTTGTAAAGCTTATTTATGTTTCAATTATTTCAATAATCATTTGTTAATCAAACTTAACCCTTATTTTAGCAAACTTTGGTCGTAATTTCAAAATTAAAAATTCTACTCGCTCATGTCCTCAAATGGAGTTTTAATTCTGAAATTAATAGCAAAATTTGGCAAATTAATAGTGAAGTTTGTTAAACAAATAATTATTAAAATAATTAAAAGATAAATGAACTTTAGGATTATGAGTAGTATCAATTGTATCTTCATAAATCAATGCACCATGAATGGTATAAATGCATGAATCATAACTTAAATGGTAGAGTCCGAGTGAATTCATGAATGAAAATACGAACAATAAAATTATGCAGTAAATTGATTGAATGAAACTCACTGCTTAATGGATTGATGGAAATCGTTTTTCTTGAAATAGTTTCTATTCGAATACAAACTTTCATTAGGCATCATGCTTGAATGTAAAAGTGAGCCAGATGATAATAGTGATGATGTCATGATAATAAGATGATTAGTCTCACGATAATCAATTAAGCTAAAAAAATTAATCAATATGAAATGGCACATAAATATGCTTATTGCAGACAAAGGCTCGCTAATCATTTAATAACGCGTTGCTGGACCGCATCAGAACCACCTCCATTCTAACCCTATACTATCAGGATTACCAATCACCAAGCTGACCAACAGGCTTATCAAGGCACCCTAAGGACTTATAAAGGCTAACCAATGCTGCTGATGTACACAGCTTCCATGCCAAGCAACTATCTTATCTAAGTCGTTAACGAGGTTATTTATATATCATCGAGGTCATTTAATCTTCTTTAGGCAAATTGATTAATCCTTCGACTAATATAACTTGTCAAGAAAAATTTCCTATTGTGACAAATAAAATTGAAATTCAAGTTAATAAAGTTTATCTTAACAAAGAGTTTTATCAAAATTACAATCAAATATACAAAGACTAGTTCTTTTGCTATTTTTCTAAAATATGCAACAATTACTCAAAATTATTTATTACAATCAATTAATTAAAATCAAATAATATATACCTTTATTCATTTGGCCAAATAATTATCTTTCAAAAATCACCTTTCAATTCTTGATTACAATAAATCCATCTACCCCACTAAGTGAAACTTATGGCATAATCTTCTCACCAAACAAATAACTACTTCTATTCATCCATCATCTTCATTTCCAAAGAAAGAAGTTCAAAATATTTTGAAAATTTTTCCGCAAAAGAAATACTATGTACTGATAAACCATCACGCAGTAATCAACCGGAAAGCTTAGATTTTGAATCGAGCACCTTGGATAATTCAAATCTTATTCGAACCATTGAAGATAATTTCAATGAAACCTAAATTAATAAATAAGGTATGCAAAAATAATGGATAGAAAATTGGAAATCAAAGTCCACGATATTACTCTAGGCCTTCCCATTCAAATCTTCAACTTAAAACCAATAAATCATTAATTCAATCTGGCTATGATGGAAACACTGTTTATGAGTGGAACATACATGGAAAGTCAGAATATAAGAAATTGCCAGTACTCTTCAAGAAATGGATATTTGTATAACTTCATATTTTTCAAAGGGAGACTCTGTAGAAGATGCCACCAAACTCCTTACTTCTAGCTTTACATGTCAATTAAAAAATTGGTAAAAAAATTATTCTTACCGAATATGATAGAGTAAATATCTTATACCATCAACTACAAAGTCAATAGAAACCATTCAAGATCCACAAACTCCTGAGGTCAAGCCAGTAATTACGTATAAATCTGATGCAGTTGAATATTTTATTTACATCATGGTCATGTGCTTCATAGGAAATACTAAAGAATTGACCACTTCTTATTTAGAAATAATTCAAAATATTATATGCCCAAGTCTAAGTGATTACAAATGGCCTAAAGATACGTTTCTTAACTATGTCCTGCAAAGAAAAAATGCTAATGAGAATTATTGGAAGAAAAATTCATTTCTGGATTACCTACTTTGTTTTCTTAAAGAATACGACAAAGGTTAAAGAATCATTATGGAGCAACAGAAATTTCATGGCATAATTTAACTTATGGTCACTTATTTAACTTTATTAAAAAAGAAGCATTAGGTCTTTGCAATGAATTAAGAATTCAAAATAAATATCAATGTGAGAAGAAACTATTCCAAAACAAACTTGGATCATTTTATGGGCATTTTGGTTATCCAAAATTAGAAGCTCCTTCATCCAAAAAGAAAGACCTTATAAAAGATCTTCAAAAAGTTATCCTAAGAAATATGAAATCGAAAACGCCTACTATGAAAACTAAAAGAAAACCTCTAAATGTGATCTCTTTGATAAAAAGAAAAATATATCATGCCCTTTGTTTGGATCTCGACCAAGCAAAGTTTTGACCAACATGACGCTTGATTTAGCTCATAGATAACCCTTAATGTAGCCAATTATTAGTGTTTTGTGTTTTGTAGGAGTAGATGAGAAAAAGTTCTGAATTGGAGTAAGGATCAACCCACTTTGAAGTCTACATGATTGGTAGTGCAAGGGAGCAGTCCGAGGAGTGTCAACCTAGCCAGTGCATGCCATAAAGTAGACATTGAAAAAAAAGGGAGGATAGAAATCTGGCGCCGGAGCATCGTGCCACGTGGCACGACTGTGCCCCCTCTGTTATGACGTTTTTATAAAAAAAGAATGATGTAAGGTCTATAAAGGGGTTTTTGGATCTTTTAGGGTATCTTAAGTTTTAATAGCTTATTTTCTCTCTTTAGCTTAGCTTTCGTAAACTCTTTCATGTCCATTAATGAAAACTTAAAAGTTTTAAGCATTTGATTGAGTTCTTGCAATTTTTCTTATTAGTCTTCTGCATAGTGCACAATCTCACTTTCTCTCTCCTAAAACTCTCCAAATACTTTGATTTTAAGCAACCAAAATCCACCCCAAATAGGGGTTCAATGTATTGGACATCACGGGGAGATTTTGGTATCAATCCCAAAGAATTTGAGACCTAAATTCACCTCTCAAAACTCAAACAACCCTTCTCTTCACTCCCCTTCTTCTATCTTCATCGTTAATGCCACAATATTGGATTTCATTTCTGGCAAATTCGAAGAATCATTGCTAGAAGATGAAATTGGGACTTGATTATGGTGTTTGGTAACTGAATGTGGATAAAGGAGTTCATTTGGCCATAAAAATTTCATCAACGGATCAGAAATTATCAGCAATATATTCTCTCTTCATTTTTGTTGTTATTACTTAGGATTAGTAGTAATTTAGGCTGGATTTGCTTTTAATGGTGATCTCTTTGAGGATTGTTGGTCTTGTGTTGGTGACCATGTCGAGCCACGGGCAGGTCGAGCCCCGATCACCCCATTTCTTGTGTGACGTGTGTTATTTAAATGTTCTTATTAGTTGTTAGCTATGCTAGCTTAGTGTCCTTTGTTATTACCTTGATTTGAACCCTTATTTGTAGAGAAAGTAGAGCAAATTTGCATATTAGAGTAGCCTAGTGTAGTTAGTCAAATCGAAACCCCATTTCTTAATTAAGGCAGGCTTAAGCTAATCACACATCATCTTTGAAGGCGACTTTTAACCTTTTTTGACCCCCTAAAAATACATCAACACCCGTCTCAAACACAAGTCATTGCTTGTTATAAATGTCATCACATAGGACACAAAGCCAATAAATGTCCTCCTTTAAAGAAAAAAAATTATGCAACTTGAAGATAAAAAACTTCAAGAAATAATGCTTTCCCTATTAATTTATGACCATTTTGAGAAATCCCTTTGTGAAATTCAAACATCTAACTGCAGTCATTCTAGCACTTTAGATAAGGAAGTTACTCTTTGTCTAAATAATAGTAATGTAATTACAAAAGTTCATTCTCAAGAAAAATCCCTCTTCCCTATTGTCAAAAAAAATTGAGGAGCTAAAATCAATGCATCCATAAAATTAAATATTTGTTACTTAAAGATAAAATTACAGAATCTAGAATACAACCTTTTAGCATGAAACAAGTAATAAAAACCTAGGAAGGATAGGGATCAAATATCTTAAAACCTATAACACTCAAAGAATTAAAAACAAGAAGTTAATCAACTCAAAGCCAAAGTTAAAGAATTAAGAAACCAAATAAAATGCAAAATCTCCTCAAAGAAACAAATTCAATCCTTATTTCACAACTTCAAGAACTTGAAAATCGAGTTGCTTCACTTGAATCTTCAAATCCCCTTAATCAATCAACACCTTCTTCTCCTAAGTTAAGTTCAGATGAACAAAAACATGAAGCATTTCTTTCCGTCACGTATTGGACTTTAAAAAATAGTATGGATCTATTACTTTTGTGGTTAAAGATTTCAAATTTCATTCAATTGCTCTATTAGACAGTGGTGTTGTTATGAATTATATTCAAGAAGATTTGATTCCTTCAAAATATTTTGAAAAAACTAAACAACTGCTACTGGATCTGAGCTTCAAATTAATCACAAGCTTTCAGATGCTTATATTTACAAAAATGAACATTGTTTCAAAAGTATTTTTGTACTTGTCAAAAATCTCAAACAACAAGTTCTTTTTAGAACTCCCTTCTTTACTCAAATATATCCTTTTACTGTCAATTTCAAATCAATATATTCAAACATTCATGGGAAAGAAAGCAAATTTGAATTTGCTTCCCCTATGAATAATAAGATATTACAGCTCTTCAAGAATTTTCAATCTCAAAAATTATTTCTGCTAAAGAAAAGCAAATGTTTTTCTTCAAACTAGTATTGAAAACCAGCTTGTTATGCCAAAAATTCAATAAAAAATTCAAAAAGATTAAAAAATTATTTGAAGATGTCTGTGCTAATATTTCAAATGCTTTTTTGGGTTAAAAAGTGACATATGGTAGAATTACCATATGAAAAAGATTTTAATGAAAGAAATATTCCAACAAAAGCACGCCCTACTCAAATGAATTAACATCTTTTAGAGTTTTATAAAAAAGAGACTCAATCTTTATTAGACAAAAGACTTAGACCCTCGAAATCTCCTTGAAGTTGTGCAGCCTTCTCTGTCTACAATTAAGCAAAAAAAGAATGTGATGTTCCTAACTTAGTGATAAATTATAAACCACTCAACAAAGTTCTTCAACGGATAAGATATCCAATTTTCAACAAAAATGATTTATTAGGAAGATTATATGATGCAAAAATATTTTCAAAATTTGATATAAAATCTGGCTTATAGCAAATTCAAATTGCTAAAAAAGATAGATACCAAACTGCATTCATAGATCCATTTGGACGCTATAATGTGATGCCATTTGGACTCAAGAGTGCTCCTTCTGAATTTCAACATATTATGAATGATGTACGTAATGATTATTCTGAATTTTCAATAGTTTGCATCAATAATATTCTTATTTATTTAAGAAACTTAGACCAACATTTTAATCATCCAAAAATATTTTTAATGCTCCAAAAATGAAATTATTTTAAACAAAAATTTCGTTTTTAGGCCATGAAATTTTAATGGTATGATTAAACCCATGTAACAATCCATTGAATTTGTAGACAAGTTTCCAGATGAAATCAAAGATAAAACTCAATTGCAAAGATTCCTTGGTTGTCTCAGTTATCTTGCTGATTTTTTTCCCCTAAACTTAGAGAAATTTACAAACCACTATTTCAAAAACTTAAAAAA
>NCQT01103887.1:5218-16479 GCA_002740465.1 Stenocereus thurberi
AAGAAATTTTGAGCCACACCCAACATCCCCCTTAGTGTACTTGTATTATGATATGATGGATAACATAATGAAATTTTGGAGGAATACAACTTTACAATAGATATTTCAAGATAATATTTCTACCGTATTAAATTACCATATTGGATCTACACAAATAATCGTGCACACTTGGTGTGAGGAGCCACGTAGCCCTCTAGCCTTTGTTTGAATAAGCATATGATGAAATTCTTATTATCTCTCGTTATAAGATAGTGATTATCTGCCCGCGTATACATCGTGTTTTACATACTCTGCTGTAGAGAGTACTGCTATTAAACTCAAATTTCCGCAGTTAGTCATATAAATGTTCCATAAGCCATTTAAATGTTCCATAAACCAAATATTAATATTAAGCCAACCGAGCATTCCAAGATTAAAATGTTGATATCTAACTATTATGTGCCTGTGGATAGCAATGCATTCCCATAGCTATCCAAGTGTCTACGGCTGGGGACGAGTCTAGGTTGTTGAGATTAGCTCTTACAAATATTCCCATAGCAATGCACTGTGTACTTGTGCCTCCGGGAATCATTAGTCCTAAAAATTGTCCAAATTCTCATAGAAAAATTTTCAAATTTTTTAAGGTGGACAATCAACCAATGTTTATACTCGATGAAAGAATGAAGTGTTTATAACCTGTCAGTATCAAACAACGCGAAATGTTCGTAGCTAGAAAGTTTTCATTCAACTAGTTCTAAGTCTTTATATTTATTCGATAAAAAAAAGAACGTTGTACTTAGATGTACATATACGCTACAATAAGAGGCCCATAGCTAGCCAACAAAATTGTCATTGTTGGAAATTAGAGGTTGCGTTGATTGCGGAAACTTACTTGCCCAGATCTTACGTCTGATTGATTGCTACACAAGATTTGGTGGCTACCGGAGTCACCAAGTAGTCACGCTCAAAGCCCGAATCCTCACAGATGGCTAGCCTATGTGAGGGATAGGGCAGATAATGGATTGGATCTAGGGAGTGCTTCTTGCTTGCTGCTATGCGTCATTCCTTGATCTACACCTTCTTTTTATAGTGGCACATAGCCTCAAACAGAATCAAGTAATTTAATGGCTAATTATTACTGATTAATACAGAATTAGTCTCTTTTGTAATAGCTGAATCAATTAGGAGATTTATAAGCTATTATTATGATCATTACTGGTCAACTGACAGTCACGAAGGCCATGATTCTCATATCTCCTTGCTTACAAATTTTCCTCACGCTTCATATTGGGAATAGAGCATGCGACCCAAAAAACTAGTGTTATATCAAGTCGCCATCTAACTGACATAACACTTTTACAAAACATCAATACCCCGAATCATTCAAAAACACATTACCAATGGCGTACACTATTCTTTTATACCTGATATATCAATTGATTATATATTAAATATAATCGCCCAGGCTTGATATGGTGATGGGAAAATTATTCTTCCTTAGATAATTAAAATAATACATCTTAGTATAACTGCTTTCCTAATGTGCTCTACCGGACCGTATACATCTTGGCCTTGGAAAAACACATTAAAGTAGCAGCATCATACTTTGACTTCATATTATAACTCTAAATCAAAGAGTTGCCAAAGAGGGTCACACAGTGATAAGGAAAGGGAAGTCGTTTGTCACTCATTAAATAGATTGACATTTATCACACAGTATGAGGATGTGTCATGGCATAACTCCCACTAAGTTGGGCATGTTAGTCTTCTATACCATGCGAGTCGTAAGTCTTGATTTTACCTAGAAACCAACCTAAGTTACTAGATCAATATACCCCATGTTAATCTCAACAGTCAAGATTCGGCTATAAGGCTTCGATATGAAAACTTATTTCATATTCGATTCCGTCGAGTCTCATCTTAGTCTTACTAAGGCGACTATATTCTTTCATTCATACACACCCAGTATGAGTAATCAATATTATACACCTAGTGCCAATATGATTCAATCTCGTCCTACCTACTACTCATATGTCAGCGCGATTGCCTGTGTGACTAGGCCAATCAGAAGCCTGGTGACATTACAATGTGCTTTATAATGGACATGCATATTTATGAATATTTAAAAAGAAGCATCATCTTTTATTTCATAAATGCTCAATATAGGATAAACATGTCCATCAAACACTTAGATACACCCAAAAACTAAGTCCCGCATAGACCAAAGCTTATCACATGAAATTTAAAAGTGTCTCTAGGAATAGGCTTAGTTAAAGGATCATCTTTCATCACACATTGTAGATATATACTTAACGACAACTTCTTTCTCTTTTATGGCGTTTCAAACAAAATGATAACGCGTTGTAAATATGCTTGGTCTTGTTGTCAAACTTCGGATCCTTAGTAAACTGGATAGCAATAGTATTGTAGCACATTATTTCTACAGGATCATCAACTTTAGCAGTGAGATTGAGATCCTGGGAAAAAATCCTCAGGCATATTGTCTCTTGATTGGCAAGGCAACAAGCAACATACCCTAGGGTGAACACATATCTTGAGCTAAACCTGGATTCATCCAGATCACCACCCTAATCAGCATCCGAATATCCTCTTTATTTAATGTCTCCACCTTAGAAAAGGACCAGATCAGCTGTACCACATAGGTACCAAAAGATTCTCTTGACAGTTTGCCAATGAACAGGCCTTGGTTTGCTTTGGTAACTGCTTATCAAACTAATCGCAAAGCAAATGTCTAGCCGTGTACAGAATATGACATATATTAAGCTCCCCACTACACTTGCATAAGAAACATTGCTTATTCTCTCCTTCTCTTTCTCTGATTTAGGTCCTGATCTAGACTTAAAACTTTTTCAACTGGACTATCCACGGGTTTTGCATAATGCATTCGAAAACATTCTAAGGTTTTATTAATGTATGTGTCTTGATTCAAAGCAAGAAGCGTCTTGGAATGGTTTCGAGTTGTTTCTATGCTTAGGACATACCTAGCCTCACCTATGTCCTTCATCTCGAAGATGAAGGACAATCACTACTTAGTGGTTTGGATCATCTTCATTTTGTTTTCAGCCAATAGTACGTCGTCAACATACAAAGCAAGAAACATACACCTTTGTAGTTTTCTTAATGTACACATAGTGATCTTTAGATACCATGTTTAAATCAAAAGAGATAATGACTTCATGAAATCTGAAATACCATGCTTTAGAAGATTGTTTGAGACCATAAATAAATCTTTTAACACAAAAACATTTGTCGTCTTGACCTTTTGACACAAAACCAATAGGTTGATCTATGTAGATTTCTTCTTCGAGATTTCCATTAAGCAAAGTAGCCTTTATGTCTATTTGGAATAATTCTAAATTCAAATGGGCAGTTAGGGTTAGAAGTAGGTGAATAAAGGCAATTCTCACCACAGGAGAAAAAGTCTCTTTATAATCTACCCCCTTAACTTGGGTAAATGCCTTCGCCACTAAATAAGCCTTACACTTATCAATTGATCCTTTAGCCCAGCATTTTATCTTGAAAATTCAGTTATTCTAATCGATTTACGTCAGGGAGGAAGATCAACAAGTTCCCAAATCTTGTTTCTCTCTATAGAGTCTGTTTCATCCCTTATGGCTTCCATCAACTCTTTGTGATTTGGTAAATCAATAGCCTCTTGAAAAGAGGTAGATTCTTCTATCTCTAAAGAGTGTACAAGAATATCTCCTCTTCGATGTGAAAATATCGTCGAGGAATTCTTCCACGCTTACTCCTTCAGAGCAGGGGACCTATGCTGGTTTGTCCCACTGAGGTACCCATCTCCCTATCTCTAAGAGGTATAGAATCCCCAGCTGGTGGAGAATCACCCCTACTATCATGAACAAGTTGACTAACTTTATACTTTTGAATTAGAGAGTGAGGATGAACCTCATTATCAGGTTTATTCTCTTGGGTAACAAACAACTCATTATCTCTTCCAGACAATGAAATAGTACTATCCTCCGTGACACGATGAGTATTTAAATTCTCCTCCTTACCGAGAAATAGCTTCTGATCTAGCAGTAACTCATATACTAGGTCCTTTTTGATTTCACCAATGCCTGAGGACTCATCCTTAAGAAACCCAACATTACGTAAATCTACTTCTGTCATCCCACCATTAGGGTGTTCAACATACATAACATATCCCTTGGAATGTTCGGGATACAGTATGAGTATCATTTTAGTGGCCCTTGGAGCAAGTTTCCCATGTTTGTGAGTTGGGTTGTGTACATAACCAACCGAACCCCATCGGTCTAAATGTTCCAAGGAGGGCTTTCTATCATGCCATAACTCTTACTTGGCATACAAAAAAGTACTTGGGAGATTGACGTATGCCATTATCGACCTGACCATGTTAAACAATGTTCGATTCCTAAGCTCTACCATACCATTTTGTAGTGGGTTGCTAGGAATCATGAGTTGTCTTCGCATACCCTTTTCCTCACAAAACTCTTTGAACATATGTGAAAGGTATTCACGACCATGATTAATTCAAAGAGTCTTAACTCTCTGTCTTAACTGGGTCTTAACCTCGACTGCAAAGCATTTGAACTCATCAAATGCTTCGTAACGATGTGATGATAGGTACACATACCCATATCTAGAATAATCATCTGTGAAAGTGAGGAAATAAAAAGCCTCATGATGTGTTTTCACATTCACGGGTTCACAAATGTCAGAGTGAATAAGCTCTAGGGGATTTGACAACATTGAAACCTTACCAAAAGGCTTCACGGTTGCCTTGCCAGCTAGACATGACTCACATCTAGATAAGTTAACCTTAGTGAGTTGCTCTAAAAGACCTTCTTTAGCTAGCCTACTCATCCTATCTTAGCCAATATGGCCAAGTCTAGCATGGCACTTAATTGATTCTAAATCAGAATCAAAATGTGAGACAAAGACTGAATAAGAAATTTTATAACAAACATCTAAATCAAGTACAAGAAAATCGTTCTTTAAAGCAGCGTAGCCAAACACATTGCCACCATACAAAATATCCAAATCATCAGGACAAGAACTAAAACCAAAACCAAACTTCATTAAAGAAACTAAAGACAAAAGGCAAACTCACACTCCCGATGCGTAGAGACCATCAAACAGGAGTAACTTATTCCCTCCTCACAATGTGAGCTAGTACATTCCTACACCTAGAACATTTTCTTCACTACCGTTTCCTAACACGACAGATTGTGAACTCACTGGGTAACAGTAAAAGTCCACGAAGCCAGCTCTATTCCGAATTATATGTTTGCTTGCTCTCATATCTATAATCCAATTGGGAAACGAATTAGCAACTAATGCATGAGAACATACATATAATTCAGGAGAATAAGTAGAGAAAGGTACTTCTTGAGGCTCAGGACAATCCTAAGTATAATGACCTTTCTTGCCACAATTATAGCACTTCAAACGCGCTATATTTTTCTCTCCACTACCTTTGGCCTTTTGCTTCATGGCAAACCTAGCCTTCGGCCTACTTTTCGAGAGGGGCATGAACCTTTCTTAGCCTGCCGACCTCGATTGTTCTTATTGCCTCTGGGCCTATTTCCCTTGGCAATAGAAGCCACATTAGGAGTACTGGACATTTTTAGGCGCTCTTCTTCCATTTTGAGGTGGCTTTGGATCTCAGTGAAGGTCTTAAATGCTCAGAATGAGTCAAGACCAACTTCATATAATTCTAATGCTCAGGTTCATTAGGAGACCTCGAATCACATTCAGGACTTGCCCCCCCTCAGAAACTTCTTTAGTAGTAGCCTTGAGATCACAAATCATGGAACTTATAATTCGTAAATGCTCAGCCATGGTAGGAATGTCATTCATTTTGTATTGAAATTCATTTCAATTGCAAGGCACAAAGCCTTGTCTCGAATGTCTATCCAAAATGGATTTTGGATGGGTCCCACATGTCCTTAGCTGTGGGACACATCTCAAATTCTCCAATTAGATCATCGTGCATGCAGAACAACATGGTAAAGCATGCCCTCCGATCCTTCTTGGACCCATCGTTGTAGGCCTTCAAGCTTTCTTGATACTACATAGTAGTAGTATCGATTGACTTGCCATCTTTGTCCTTATCAGTTTGTGGAAACTTGGATGCTGTCAAGTGTTCCAAGAAGTCTCTTTTATTCAGAAGATACCGAAGCTTCCACTTCCACATGTCATAGTGAGTCCCATCTAACTTCTAACTAGCGGGTAATTTACTGATCATTGCATTGTTAGTTGCCATATATACAAGTATGAAAAGATAGACGTAAGGCACATTTCTCTAACCAATTAAATTATGAAGAATTTCATCATTCATGTTATATGATCGAAAATTTCGCAAGGCTCACAATCATGTCACACAATCATGGACTAGAAATTAAAATAATTTAATTACCTTATTTCCATAAAAACTCATTCATAAAAAGGGGCAGCCCAGTGCATAAGCATCGCGTATTCACGCAGGGTCCCGGGAAGGGCCCCCACCCCAAGGGGTGAATTGTATGCATCCTAACCTGACTTTATCAGTGATTGATTTCAAAGCTCAAACCCTTGACCTTTTGGTTGCACGGAGATAACCTTACTGTTGCTCCAAGGCTCTCCTTCATAAAAACTCATTCATATGGATCACATTTAACATTTATTTAAAATATCAAATAGATATTTGTTCAAACCATGTAAAACTAATTTACATTATAATTATATAATCATTCATATGTTTCACATTTAAAACATTAAACAAATTAACATTTATTTAAAATATCATATAGATATCTATTCAAACCATGTAAAGCTAATTTACATTATAATTATATACTTAAACTTATACATATATATGAAACTAATCCATATTGCATCATAGACAACTCACTTAACACCATATCATGTTGTTTGAAATATAAAACAAATTTACATGTCAAATGAGCATATGGTAATAGATATTTTTACATTAAACGTATTAATGTTACAATACCAAGTTCATCCATTCAAAATCAAAACTAATTTGAAATTATAATTCATATCAAGAATTAATAAGATGCCTCAATTTATTTGGATTTGCACATACCAAATTAATCTAGAAATGATTAATAAGCGCAAATAATAACATGTACAAATTTAAAAAATTAACCGAGATAAAAATTAAGAAAAAAGGGTCTCTTTTAATACCCAAGAACCGCTATTTTTTCGGTCTCTTCAGTCTAGATTCTCTCTCTCTCTCTCTCTACATTGAAGCCTCACCTTCACGCTCTCTTCGCCCATGACAGCTCCCCTCTCTTTCTGCTCTCGATCTCAGCTCATCACAGAGACAACCACCATCCCACTTTGGCCCCAAGTCGATGTCCTCTCTGTCAGCATCACCTTGGCTGGCTCGAAAAGCCACTGGGAAAACACACCACGCAACCCAGATGGTGATAACCACTCCCTTTACCTACGCCTAAAAAGCCCCCCCCGGGCGTTATCTACTCATCCTATGACAAAACACAACAGATCCTGTCGATCAGCCGCCCACAAAACGCCAGGCGTCCATTTGCTGAACGCGCCACCTCCATGGCGGCGCGTGACGTACACACGTGACTTCTATGGTGTAATTGAGGTGGCTTTTTTGGCACTGGAAACGAGTAGATCGGATGGGTTTACGGACAATGAAAGGAAGAAAACGCCAAAAATGGTTTTCGTCGGTGGCGCGTGACCCTCTTGACGGTGCTGATGGGTTTCAGGTAAGATGTGCCTTCCTTTTGCCTTTTTTTATTTGTTTGGTCTGTGGGGTGTGAAGACAGTAAAGGGTCTGAGGGGGGTTTATCATCTAGATGTGGGGTGTTGGTTTTTTTTATATGCATATGAAGGCATTATCAGTCTCAAAACATGAATTTCAGGGGCATGTCTATTTCAACTTAAGATCAGAATAGTATAATCTCTTGATTGATTCAATTGACACAGAAACTGATTAGAATTTTCTAGCATAGTCATTTGAGGCATTTTAATTCTAGAATATTCACATAGAACAAGATTATTGAAATTTAGCATACTAGCATATATGAATTTGAACCTGATTTATGCATAACATTATGTCCATTAATCACACAGATTATCAATTCATTTAGCAAATTAGCATAAGTGCATGTAAACCAAGATTCATGCCATTTTATCACATAGATCGGGGCTAGCATCAAATAGGCTTAGCTCTAATATCACGGTTGGAAATTAGAGGTTGCCTGCATTGTGGAAACTTGCTTGCTAAGATCTTACGCCTGCTTGATTGCTATCCACGATTTGGTGGCTACCAGAGTCACCAAGTAGTCACGCTTAAAATCTAAACCTTCACAGATGGCTAGGCTATGTGAGGAAGAGGCTAGAGAGCATATTAGATCTAGGGAATGATTCTTACTTCTTGTTGTGTATCATTCCTTGATCCACACCTCCTTTTTATAGTGGCACATTACCTCAAACAGAATCAAGAAATGTAATGGCTGATTGTTACTGATTAATACAGAATTAATCTCTTTTGTAACAGTTGAATCAATTATGAGATTTACGAGCCATTATTGTGACCATTACTAGTCAACAGTCTAGCTTCGTTACACTGCTATAGTGGTGCCATTTGATCTCGAGTTTGCCATACCAAGTCACTACAAAATGTCTATTTGAGCCATGTCAATACCAAATCGCCAGTGTATTGTTAATGCCAACAGTTTTGCTGGTCCACCGTATGTATTTTGGTGCTCGTAGGCTACTTTTGTGCTCATATGAGTACAATAATATAATGTCTCAAACCTTAAGATTAGCTAATGCGCTATCAAATTGGAGTGTCGCATTCTGATCCAACTATCCATCTAATGTTATATAGGTCACTTAATATATATTACCATTAATTAACTAAATAATAACCCATAAGCAAGATTTTGATATACAAATATTCATATATATAATTACTTCTATTTTAAGAACTGGGAAAAGAATAGTGAACTTGCTATGCATACATAAACAAATAATATAATGAATGTTACCGTCTCAAATAAAGAAATAATAAATTCACGAATTTGTCTGAGTAAATCATATTTAGGATTTTAATACGGTGTCACATTTCTTTATTAATTCAATCATTCTCTTCTCTCTTTTTATTTTTGAAAAGAAATGCTAAGACGTTCATGAATTTATCACATTATTGCAAAATAGATTGAATGCGATTAGTGAATGCAAACTTGAAATTTCATATTTGAATTACATTATGAAATTTCTAAGGTTATATAGTCTGTCCAACTACAAAATTTGTTCAAACTGATTTTTAAAACCATCTTGGATTGACCTACCTTGACGATATAACCATTTCTTAATTTACAATTTTTTTAATTACAAAACTGCACACTACAAGCTTTGAAAAATAATCGTGGATGACGATTTTTAAGACTAAATTGGGTTTACCTTTTTCTGCAGTTGGGCTTATCCATATATGGCAAGTACTATGGCAAAAGAAGTGATGGCTTGTGGAGTTAACTTTTCAGGTTGTAGCAATTTGAATTCCAGCACTTCTTGAGCCAGTGTTCTGCTGTAACATCAATATGCATTGACGCTTTCCCCGAGAATGACGAGTAGACTTATTTGACAAGATGTGAAATGTTCGCTTTTTAACATATATATTTCCCGGGCGATAAATCGCCCTCCACGATTATTTTTCAAAGCTTTTTGAACTACTGTATAAACACTCGTTTCTCTTGTTCAGATAATGCACATCTGGCAATTCGAATCAACGAAAGTCATCACATGAAATAAACCGGTTTTAATATGTTGTTTGTCATATTTGTAATCATGCATGTACCTCTCAACTAATTTAGATAACCTATATTGTATATTTAGGAGTATATATTTTCGTTTTTGACGTATATGTATTTTTTTATATGTGTTTGTCATACATACAACTCTTAATATGTAAGCGTTGTCATAACTTGTAGGAATATGTATTCCTAAAAATATAATATAGGCTTTGACCAATTTAGCATTTATTTTCCCACGAATGCCAATTTTGTTTATATTAGCCTTTGGACTTGGGCTTTGTGCTTTGCATGCACCTAGACGCACACACCCGAATAGATTTTCCCTTGGTAATTTATACATGGCTTTTGGACTAACCCTAGGGTACATGAACATTGATTTCGTTACACTCAATTCTTATTGTTACCCCCGCCCCCCAAAAACCAAATTCAATAGAAATTGACTAATGATATGTACCAATAACGTAATCAATATCCTTGGCAAAAATAATCAAAAAAAAGAATGTAAGCAATATGTACCTCACAAATGAAGTTAATTCTAACATTTTGTATCCAAGCACTACTACAAAAAATAATGCATCCTCCCACATTTGTACCACTATACTTAATGAAGTGTGAAGAGAAAAATGATAAATTTGATAGTTTTCTCGACTTCACATTTAGTAAGTGTGAGGAAGTCATAAACCTTTTCCTATACTTATCAATTGTCGGGAATATATATATATATATATATATATATATAAACTTATTAATTAACTTGCAAAATATATTACTTTTGGGGAATTTTTTAAAAAAGATGAAAATATTTGAATATTGATTTATACATAAACATATTAATTTGCAGCTCCATTCCTAGTCGGTCTCATACCCATCGCGCGCCTCTTATGTGGATTACCCCCTAATCTTCTTTCCCTCGTCTCTCTCGGCTTCACACACGAGACAAAACCCAGAAGCTTGGCATTCGGCCTTTCCCCCACCATTTTCGATCTACCTCATCTTCTTCATCCTCTCTCACTTTCGAACTCATCTCCATCCTCTCTCTCTCTCGCTTTGAAAACTACATCAACCAGCACCACTATCTCATCTAATCCTCATCCACACCACGATTCGCACAGCATTAGCCAGCACAACATTCATCCTCACCATCCACACCATCACACTCCAACGGTCGCGATTGAAGAGGGTACAACTATAAGGAGGCAGCGGCAATAGAATTAGGTATCCATCTAGGCTTAGTTATACATTTTTTAGGTTTAATTTTAGGTTACTCTTTGTTTTAGTTTCAGTACCAATAATTTAGGGTTTGCTCCTGTTTCATCTATTTCGAGTTTAGATCCGTTTCCAACATTCAATTTTATGTAATTAGGCTTTGTTTTGTTAATCTGGATGTAGACACTTGTGATCTAGCTTGCAATCGTAATGTTTTGCGTTCGAATTTGAGTTATTTTGGTTTTCCCCCTCCCCTGTTTTCGGTCCTCTATTCTGCTCTGC
>NCQT01103904.1:3183-13564 GCA_002740465.1 Stenocereus thurberi
TATACACACCAGATGGCAGATACGAGAGAAAAATGTTGGCTTTTTTCATCTCACAATCTCGGACCATATCCAATGATTTTAGATTGTCGAATCAAAGAACAAATTCTCTTGAGAATAACCATATATATCTCTTTTAAGCTTCAGTTATCTACCAAAAACTTGGAACCAACTAAAAGTTTCGGGGTTCATGATTCCAGATCCAATCAGATCTGACAGATGATACCCATTCTTTTGAAGTACAGACCATATAAATGAAGGAAACTTACATTCTGTTCGGCGTTCTTTCACCTTAAAGGCTCGGCTTACTGCTTCTCTGATGACAATGCCAGGAGGAAAGCCTTTAATGACTTGAGCTCCCAATCTGAATTTTCCGCTCCTCCTCCATTTAGAGTTGTCCGTAACAGAAATATCACTGACAATAACAACCCCTTTGCTCAAGGAGATCTCACATTGGCCGACCAGCAGTGGTGGTTTGCCTTTCCTCGGAGAGAGAACATTTTTATAGAATTCCTCTTCGGTCCAATGATCTCTACCCTCAACCTCAAAGTCCCCGTCAAGGGCAACGATCTGAATCTTAGCTGAAGATTCAGGGCCAACTTCTACTCTAGACCCCGTACTGTCCTGTAACTCCACCCTCAGTGCAGAAGCATCCTCAACTTGAATATTCTTGAAGGTCAAGAGAGTATCAGGCAAGGTGCCCACAAATTGCAGTTGCAAGCTATTTGACTCAAAAGACTCAGCCAGATTTGCTGGCGATCTGTGACAAGCATCAACCTCAAAAGGTAAAAGAAAGGCATAACAGACCGACCAGAATCAGATAGCTGGAGCCGAGCCACAAGCTGAAGTGTGCTGAATGTAAGATTCATTAATACCTCTAGAATCTAGCAATCTATCATGCTAGATTGCTAGGAATTCTGGCTGACAGCTCTGGCCATGATCCCCCCGCCGGGTCCACAAAAAGGACCCAAACAAAAGAAGAAATGCAAAACAAGTGCCTCAAGTAACAAGATTTCTCTTGCTTAATGAAACCCTTGCCCAAAGTCCTACTGACAGGGGTGTCAGATGTCAACAATGTTACTCCTACAATTAAATCACAAGGGGCTGCTACTAGACCATAGATTTGAGAATCCATTAGAAGCCTACTGCGCCAGATCGCAAAAGATAAACGATAAAACAAGCGTTGCCTTAGTCTGCCATAAGCCAAAGTCAAAATGATCACCAAATAGACAGCTCTTCAAAAACCGCATGGAATGTTTTTCTCGCTACTTTGTACATGTAATCCTTATCACAAGTCTTACTCACAATTAAAGCTACTTGCAAGTAGATACAAGGGAGACAATTCTACTCAAGAGGAAGAGGGAACAAAAATAGAATGAAGCAAAGCAATTACACCGGAGTTATGGGAGTATTTCAGCAATTTCACACAGTACAAGTTCCCAGCAAGGACAAAAATATGTTTTTTAGCTGCTTTTATTTGGACAGCAAAATAGCGTATTCCTGAATAAAGTTGTCAAATATGTTAAAATTGGTATGATATAATCCTAGCCAAATAACATATAAAAACAAACCAAAGCCAATCAAGTAGTACCTTGGAGGCAAGTTAAGAGTTTGCTGTGAGTGTAGATAGGGCAAAACTAGTCGCTTGATCCCATCTTCAACCTGTTCAAATTGAAGCTCAAATTATTCAACAAAAAGGGATCCACGAACAAGTGGGTGGAGAGGACAGAAAGAGCACCTCTTCTCGGACAGAAGATCTGAACAAGCCCACAAGATCCTGAACCCATTTGACCTCCATTAAGTTTGAAGCACCTCTACACCAGCAAACCCTGAAAAGCAGAAGCCCAAAATCCAAGCACCCATTTACTAATTACACAATAATCAAGCCCAATATGCAATAATTTAACAAAAGGGAAGTAATTGTAGAAAATTATTGAAAACCCAGATCACATTGCTTACTCTGTAGGGTTAGCTTGATCATGGGATTGTGGGTTACTAAGCTGATCAACAGAGCCCCACCTCAAATCCATAGAAGTTGCCCACAAAACCCAATTAAAGGGAATCTTGGAGAAGTAGAACGAGTACACAGATCACAAGTGAAGAGTGAGAGAATCGAAACCATAACCATTTTATAGGAGGCAGAGAAGGGAGGGGGCGGAATGAAAATTCAGAGAAATGCACATCTTTACCTGAATTAAAAATGAACTGTTTAGGGTAAAATCTAGAACATTGTTTCGCTCACTAGTACTAATTAATGTAAAATTAGAAAGAAAAAAAGATACTGTGAATTTGTGGCGCAATGGCTAGACTAGGGAAGACAGAGATTGACTAGGGTGCACTGACGGCCTGAGAGAGAGAGAGAACCGTTGAAGATTTCGCAACTGAAGCGTGTCACCGTATCACTACAAGCGCGTAAACGGATTCGTTAAGTAGTTCGTTAAAGTCGGTGGGTAACTATCAAAATAACGGTAAGACCAGATTTCTTTTTGGCACGCCGTCTTGTTTTGGACGAATATAATGAATAGAAAAAATTGGATGAAAATACATCAATCTTTAGAAGCCTTGAACATAAATAATCTAATTTATATTGTCAGTTTTAGACAGGTCAACTTTTGGCCTCTTGTTTTTTTTTTTGGACATCCACCAAGTGAAATAACTAGAACTCGGCGGATGGCTTACGTGGCAAGTTGTAATTGTGATTCGGTGGTGGAAGAAGAAAATGAACACTTGCTCTTTTATTTTGGAGCATACACGTCAGCATTTGACTTGTCAATCCAATAAACCCAAACAATTCTTTTTAGGGTCCGTTCGGTGGAAAATAAGGGAATGGAACATGGGACTTGAACCATAAACTTTAGTGTCTGGTGAGTAATTGTGGAATAGAATCAATTTCTCAACTCTTTTCCTTCTTCCCAAAGAAAGTGTGGAGGCAAGAACTCCAACAACCATCACCATCTCCGTCTTCCCTCTGTAGACTTATTTCAGATCTGGTGACGTCAAAATAAACAAAGTTTACTAGTTGAGTAGCAACGGTGGTCTCAATTCTGTCTCTCTCCCCTATTTTCTCACCTTTCAGCACCAAAACCAACCCGAACCTCAACCTTCAGTGGCTTCCTGTCAGATTCGACTATCCATCTCTGGCGACGCCCTCTCCCTCAAACTTTTCTGGCGAACCTTTTAATCAGATCGAAACAAAAAAAAAAAAAATGATGAAGAAGAACAATATTTTCAAATCTATGTAGAGAGGAGTGGAAAAATCTGTAAGTAGAAGAAGATGCCCAAAAAGAGACGATGACGAAGAAGCTGGAACAAATCGATGAAGAAGAAGAAGAACAAGATTTGGCGGCTCTGAAAATTAGAGCTCGGTCGGCAGCAACCTTGTCAGTGGCGGCGACGCTTTCTCCGGCCTTGATTGTCAACGGCGACATCCTTCAACATTGGTGGTTGATAGAAGTGTTGCCCCCATCTGCCCTCTCTCTTTTGGGGGTTGATCCCTTTGGGGCTGGGACTTAACACCCCTCCATGTTGGTGGGGTTCAAGTCCTTGAGGTTTGAGGATGGGACTTGATGCCCCTCAACTATCAAGTTCCATCCTACAAAATTCTCACCAAACGCAAGGGAATAGAACTTAAAACCCAAGGATTCAAGTCTCCAACCCTAAATCGCCCACCAAATATCCCTTGTCTTATCCCCTCTCAAAATCATGTCTTCTCTCTCCTCATTTTATCTTTCTTCACTTCAATTCCAAACGAAAAACCCCCTTATCTCTACTCAAAATTATGTGGTTTTGTAACCCTAAAAACCTGATTGATGAAAATAAGTAGGAGGACGACAACAATGATGGGGTTATCAAGTTAGGGGAGCACATATAATGCCAACGAAAGTAATGATAAGGTGAAATGCTATTACGATATTATTGCAGTTCATCAAACTTGCAATAAAGCCCCTAACAAGGGGGAAAGTTCTATGGTTGTCCATTGTGGAGGGTAAACCGTTTGTGGATTTTGCTATGGGTTATTGTAGGAGAGCCTAGCTTCAATTTAGTTGACAGAAACAATTTGTGCATTTTAATCATTGATAGGTTAAACATGATTGCAGATATTTCAAATAGGATGAAGATGATGATATGATACTGAAGGAGAAGAACAAGCAATTGGAAGAGAGGGTGGAGGAGTTGGTGGGAGAAATTGAGAAGCTGAATATGAAGATAGTAAAGGGAGTAACTACTAGGGGCATTAGAGATGATGAGGAGACATATGCAACAAATGAGATGAGAATGCTATTGGATGAGAACTCAAGATTAACAAGTAAGATTGCAGAGGAGAAGAAATTCACAGGAAGAGTTGCTCGAAGTAAAGCTGAAGGAGAGTACGAATTTAGGATGTGAGAAAATGTGGGCTTGTTTAGTTGTTGTGTAATAGCTCAAACTAAAGTAGTATGTGGAGGGATGAATTGAAGCAAGATGGAATCTTTTAGTGTTTAGTATGCTTGTATTATATACTAGTAATTGTTTAATGAAAGATGTAGTTTGAATGAAATGGGATGTGTACTATTTACCAAATAAAGTAGCAAGTAAATTAGCATGAATTGATTAATTGAAGATGAAAGCTGTTAGAGCACAACTCAAACTTGTCAATTATCATGTCCATTAACAAATGGAGTTCAAGTTTGCCTGCTTAGTACACTCCCAAAAAATTACAACCCTAACTTGCCACAAAATTACAGGCAATAATCACAAGCTTGAATTTATTATTTGTATCAGTAAATTGCCAGAGATATTATAGGCCTTAATCACAAGTTTGAATTAAAGTAAGGTTTCATTAGTTAAACACTTCAAACAAAAGTAATTCATGAGCCAGAAGATCCTACATATTAACCAACTCCATAACACAATAAAAGTGATTACAATAATTGGTTCACTTCAAATAAGGTAGGAATCTTCACCGGCTTAGATGGGAGCTACTGCAGGCTATTGACACTTGACTAAGTGTAGATGGATGTCCTTGTTTAAGCATATATGCTTGGTTACTTGTGGAAGCAATAACCTAGAAAATTTAACTCTTTAACAACATTAGTATATGTAATGGTATTACAAAGAGAGAGAGAGAGAGAGAGACATAAAAGGTAAGCAATTGCATTGCAGTGGATCTTGGCCTGCCTCTTGCCTATCCTCTTCCTGTTCTTGTGTTTCTTCTTCCACGTCCTCTGCCCTTCCTTAGTTGAGTTTGATCCGGCCGTGATGTTTCCTAGATCCTCCCATTCTTATTTTCTCTGGTGGGAGTGCAACATCTTGTTGCTTGCATTTATCAGGGCAAATTCTTTTATTATGCTTAAGCTAATGACAGGTCCTACATCTCATTTCTAGACCATGCCTAGTGAGCTTCACTGATTTCTTTGGATCCTCATGTGGATCTTTTGTTCTATTCCTCCTGCGTGAGGATCCAATGGATAGTCCTTTTAGGGCCAATGCTTTTGACCCAGACACGGGTGGATGGCTTTCCTCAAATGCTTTCAAGTGTATTGCTTTCTTAAAGAATGGCTAAACAAAGTCTTCAACATGTTGTTTCAATCAAATTGCACATGCAATTGCATGACAACAAGAGATTGCAGTCAGATCCTACTTTCTATAGATGCATGTACACAGTTCCTATCAACATGAAAGCTATCAACCTTGTGGCTCACTTCAAACACCCTATTTTCATATGGAAAAGGGCGTCTGTTTCTTGCCTCCTCCCTTTCTTTCTCTTGCTTTTTCTAACTCTAGGGCAGATTTTATCATCAACTTTCTCCTTATGTCCTCTTTTCAGAACAATCCTTTCCATTAATGCTAACCTAATATCTTCAAGCACGTAAATTAGATGCTTAGCCCTGGCATGCATAACATATGCATTGAAGGTCTCTGCCATGTTATTCAGCACATCAGACTTTGTTTCAGTGCTCATGTAAGCCCTATAGAAAGTTTTGGAGTTCTGAGTTAAGAAATCTTCAACGGCCTTTGGTAAAGTCAATTTTAACTCATCAAAAGCTAATTTGAAGTCAATTTTAGTATATGTCCTAGCAGTGTTCTAGAACAACATTTTAAACTTAGCACCTTTGTGTTGTTTGGGCTAATTGGCATACATGTGCCTTGCACAACTTCTATGATCATTCAAAGGCCAATATACTCGAAATGTAATGCAATATTGCATTATTAAGTCACCTAATAATATAGCATATTAGTTCAATATCCATAAGTAATTACTTCAAAATAAATAATAAACATAATAGCTGCGAAGTTGTACCTTGTGCTGATTAGATATGATGGACTAGCCATTGCCATCTGCAACACCCCACCACTTCTTTAGGTTGGCCATAAACCGCACCCAACTCTCATTATTCTCCCCTTCTGCCACTCTGCATGCAATTTAGAAACATCTGATTGTTTCCATCTAGACTAGTTGCAGCCAACAAGGTACCTCCTAAGAAAGTCTTCAAGAACCCGGCATCTATGCAAATTACTGGTCTGCACCTGCTCAATAGTCTTTTTCTAAGCTTATCAAAGCACATTAAAAAAATCTTTGAAAGACTGAAATCTCTTTGTGATTTTAGGACCAGTCTCTTGAAAAGGCTATCTTTATTGGATGTTTTAAGCTATTCTAAGTACCTATCTACATTAACATAGTGATCCCTCATGGACCCATGTAGTAGCCGTAAGATGACTTAACTAGATTCTATAAGCAACCCACTGGGTTATACAAGCCGTAAATTCTTTCTTCACCTCAGCCATTAGCTCCTTTGTTGGTCAGTTGGGCTTCTGCCTGAACTTAATTAGATAGTGCTGACCACCCTACGATGATTTTAGTTGGGTATTCTTTAGCATGTTTTTTGTACACCTATGGTGATTGCTAGCTGACTTAACTATAAAGGTTTCTCTCCTCCTATCCCATGAGGTATACATCTTGAATTTACATTCTGCTTTGCACACTACCTACATAATATTCCTAGTTACATTTGACAAAAATTGAACTTTTAGTCATACCCTTGAGGCAAAGCATACTTGATTACACTTTGTTTGAATTTTTTAATAGAGGGAAAAGTCATAACCGCTTACCATTTCAGGCTCTTAAAGTTTGTGGTCTCATTAACTTTCTTCATCCTCAATAGCACATTCTCTTCATCTTCACTATCTCCAGGGGTATTCATCTCCTCATCTGAGTCTTCATATTCGATATGAAACTCACTAGGCTTGAATCTTGCTGGAGCATCCATATCCAAGTCACTATTCTACTACTAGCGCTGGGATTTGTATCATTGTCATCAGTTGCCTTTTGGGCTCTCTCGTGCTTGGACTGTGCTACTTTACCTCTTGCTAGTTCCCACTCATCATAAGTGGTTTCTACATCCTCAATTTCAGTGTCATTTTTAGCATCTGCCTGATCATGTTTATCATTATTTCCACCCACTTTGTCATCCTCTACAATCTTTCTTTTACTTTTCTTTGGACTCAGGTAAAATGCATCACTTTCATTCATCATCTCCTACTCTGAGTCATCATGTAGGTCATCAACAGATTCATGTCCTCCACTAGCCATGTCTTCTGCTGTAGGCTAATAATCACCGTCTGAAGATGACTCACTTAATGATGAGCCCCTAACAAACGTATCCTATGGAATTGGTGATGTAAGCTTAGGATAATCCCAGTCATATTCCACATTCTGCTGTTTAGGACCAGGCTTTTGTGGTGTCTTAGTTTGTCTTGCGGTGATTTTGGGTTGGGGGTTGCCTGTCTGATTGCTTGTTTGAGTTGAAAAAGTGACATTGGATTTGTTTGACTGTTTAGGTCGGGCAGTGATCCATGCTTCATTCGGCTTTTTGGTTTTAGAGATTGAAGAACTCATTCTGGATTTTGTTGGGGTTGATTTTTTGGGCTCACCAATTGCAGGGACAATTTTTGGTTTTGATGCTTTTGCTTTTGGGCTGGAGATTGCCTTCACATTGGATCGTGGCCCAGAAGATTCCTTGGCTTTCATGCTTTGTCCCTCACTTGTTCCCTCTACATCAATTGTACTAGGCAAAGCCTCAAGAAGTAATTTTTCTTCATGAGTCCCGTGAATAATGTACAAATCAACCTCCTTTGCATCCCTACAACATGCAGCCACATCCCTTGCTGCATCATCATCATCATCTCCTGTTCTCTTCAACCTAGTGTCCGAAGTGCACCCAGGATGCGCATGATAAAATTACCACTCCTTCATGCCTAAAATCGATCGCATATCCTTTAAACTCGAAAGAATGAAAATTTATCGAAATCAAATGGTTCAATGATAATTTCACCAATCCCTTCATAAGTCAGCTTGGTGCCTTCACAAATTTTCCCCCATAGTGGATATTTAAGATAACCTCGTCCTCAGCCATTTTCTTACAATTGAACTGTTAAAAAAAAATTATGCAATTACACACTAAATAAACACAATGTCTTCAGCACACATTTTTATACGTTGCAATTGCATCAAAATACACAGCCCTTCAAACCATAAATTACGTAATTTTCCAACCCAAACCCAGCCACTTTCAAACAATTGAGTGTATTTGCTTAACTTACATAGGCATTTTGCATCAACATTACTCAAAGAACAAATGTTCCAAAAAAGGGGGTTGTTTTGGTTTATTGGGTTGACAAGTCAAATGCTAACTTGTACGCTCCAAAAGAAAAGAGCGATTGTTCTTTTCCTTCCTCCGCGGCCAAGTCCCAACTATGGCTGTCACATAAGCCCTCTGTCGAGTTCTTGTCAAGTTCACTCGGTGGAGATCCCACAAGAGGAGGTCACAGGTCAGCTTGTCTAGATCCAGCAATATGGGTTGGATTATTTCTATTCAATACCCTCAAAGGTAGGATTATTTTCGCCCAGTTTCTCCAATAAATAGGGTGTTTTGAAATAGGATCCAGAACATTCTAATCGTCGTGCATTTCGTCGAATCACTAGTAATCATTGGCTTTTCTTTTATTATAATTTTTGTTGTAATTAATTGTTCAAGTTTTTTTTTGAAATGTTATAGTATTTATTTAAAATAAATCTTGTGAGAAAAATACTGCCTGTAATTTCTTATATTGTTGTAATTGTTACATTTAAGCGTACTGTATGCAAATCACTATATCAAACTCTTATTTAACTAAACTGGTAGAGTTGATTAAAGAGAAATCATTAGATAAATTAGAGATAGAGTTAGTTTATTAATGTAGATTGATTTAAAAAATTGGAAAAAGAAACATATATCAACATATCATTAACCACACAAAGAGAACATCAAGTTAGATTAAGAATATTTCACGCACAAAAAGTTAAATGAACCACAAGAACAAGATCACAAAACGTTGTAATTAACTGCAAAATCCATTTAATCTCAACGCATCTCATACAAAGCTTGACTAAAACAAAAAAATCAGAACTGCCCAAAAGATTGTATTATTGGAGAGAAGAAATGATATATTAGCTCAGAAGATAGCAAAAGGGGTCAAACATGTGTAGCCATCATACACAAGTCATGAACTTGCACATCCCTTGGTTCTTAACAGTACAAAGTCATGCAGAAACATTTTTTTCAGTGCAGTGAGCCTTCAAGAACATCTATCACTATAATGTGACAGCATTGATATCTGCTGATAATACTTCAAGTTAATGTTTGGTTAGATGTAAACAACCTTGTAATACAAACAAGTTTCTTCCATCTTCGACCCAGTTTCTTCCATCTTCAACCTTGCTGTAACGCTGCCAGCATGGAGTCTCCTGATTAAACCCCCTGCCTCAAAACCCTTTCAACATTGCCAGTGGAGTTTGGTGCTCTTACACTCTCGAATTCTCCTCTGCTTAATCTCTCTCCTTCCCACAACCCATCTTGTCATATCTCCCATTTCATTTCGTTTTAAGCCCTGATCAAAGCTGAAATTTACATGACATATAGAATTTAGATAAAAACAGAACTTGAACAGCGGACAAATCCCTACAAACTCGAATTACAGATAGTATTAAAGGAAATATGATCTTAGCAATTGTAACAGTTACCTTTACAACACTAAATCCACGTATCCCATAACAAAAAATCCCATAGGAAATGCTATCGATCTTGCTCAATGTATAGCACCTATATTACAACAGGATTAGCTGAGCCGCCTTCTTTTGGATTCAACATTACTCTAAGACATCGGCTGCTCAGCTACATTTGCACTTACTATAGCTTGTATTCCATTCATAGTATCCAATGTTGTTTGATCATTATCCTAGCTATCACAACATTACCCGAGGACATCGAGCCCTCCACTACATTTGCATTTGTCTACAATAAGGTCATTCAAAAATTTCAGATGAAATTGTGCGTGGCAACCAAGATTAAGATCAATTGCAGGGATG
>NCQT01104064.1:0-11456 GCA_002740465.1 Stenocereus thurberi
ATAGTTGGGAAGCTGAATTTTCTAACCAACACCAGACCTGACCTTGCTTTTGCTGTACAGCACCTGAGCCAGTTTATGCAGCATCCTCAAGTTCCCCATTTTGAAGCTGTCAAGCATGTCTTAAGATACTTACAGGGTCAGCCAGACTTAGGGATTTTGCTGCACAACACTTCAGATTTCACCTTAAAGGCCTACTGTGATTCTGATTGGGCTTCTTGCCAGCACACATGAAGATCTGTTAGTGGATATGTGGTTTTCTTTGGAGGTAGCTTAATCTCTTGGAAGTCCAAGCAACAAGGGATTGTGTCCCTTTCCTCTGCTGAGGCTGAATACAGAAGTATCAGAAGGTTAGTGGCAGAATTAGCATGGTTAAGCAGGCTTCTCACTGAGCTAGGAGTTGAAGATGTCACTCCTATACCAATCAAGTGTGATAGTCAAGCAGCCATCTACATCGCCAAAAACCCCGTCTTTCATGAAAGGACCAAGCACATTGAACTTGATTGTCATTATGTTCGAGAACAGTTGCTTGCAGAGCTCATCTCTCTCAACTATGTACCCACCAAAAGTCAGCTAGCTGACGTCTTGACCAAGCCTCTCCAAGGCACGACTCATCATGATTTCCTTGGCAAATTGGGAGTTCACAGAACTACCAATTCGAGGGGGGGTGTTAGAGATATATAGTTGGTTATAACAAACTTTGGCAGGTAGACACATGTAAAGCATACATATATAATCAACAACATTTGTACNNNNAGCAATATACAGAATATATGATAGCATTTCTTTTCTTTCCCTTCTTCTCTTTCTCTCTCTAAGCTCCTTGCCTCACAACATAATAGCAATTGATGAAGAAGAAGAACAGATAGGGTCGGCAGTTATGATAGAGCAAAATGAAGAAGAGCAGCTAGAAGAGGGGTGAATTAAAAACAGAGAAGGGTGGGGGCTCGACTTAGGGTCCCTTTGGAATGAGAGTAAGCCACAAGAGTAAGAGCAAATAAGAGTAAGGAGGAGTAGCAGTAAGAGAGAGCAAATAAGAGTAGTTGCTTACCCTTATTTGGAAGTTTAAGGGGAGTAAGCACTCACCCTTATTTGCAAGAATAAGAGAGTAAATAAGAGTAAATAAACGAATTAATATATTTGTCCTTACAAAATAGATTAAAATACATTATAGTTAGATTTATGGGGATAAATAAGTAAAACAGTCCTTTTACTCCTCACTTATTCATTTTTACAACCCAAATTGGAGAGTAAGAAAATTGGAGGAAGTGGGGAGTAAGGAAGAGTAAGAGTTACTCCTCTTCACTCCTCCTTACTCTCCTCTTATTACTCTCAAACAAGGGTAAGCAGGAGTACATACTCCCCTTTACTCCTCCTTACTTTCCTTTATTCTCTATCCAAACAGACCCTTACTGGGATAAGAAGAGGAAAGAGAAGGGGGAAAAAAGAAGCGGGGACACACCATGCGCAATAGGTATGAGGGAGCTAGGAAGAAAGAGGGAAGGTGGGCTCGGAATTGTTCCGTGAACAGAACCTGAAAAGAACGAGAAGAAATGGATCTGCTCTCAGCCAAACTGAGCCCAAAGGGAAGGTGGGCTCGGAATTGTTCCGTGAACAGAACGTGAAAAGAACGAAAAGAAATGGATCTGCTCTTAGCCAAACTGAGCCGATTGGGCCTTAGCAAGAAGAGAGAATAGGCTAGTGAGGAAAGGGAGAAAAAGAGAGAGCCTGAGAGGATGGGAGAACCCGGGTCACGTGCTCGACACGTAAGGGCGAAAGGAGTAGGAGGGGAAGATGCGGGCGAAAGGAATAGGAGGGGGAGAATCGGACTGGGCTAGATATTTGGGCCATCGGTATATTTCTCTCCAAACGAAGCACATTATGCATTTGCAAATTAGGTATACATAAGTCTCTGAAGAATTGGCTAAGTTGAGTGAGAACTTTTCAAACATTTGGAGGAAGTGATTCCCTCACAGCAATAGGTAATAACTTCTCCATGAAAACATGACAGTCATGGCTTTTAAAATTATGCAACTTTTCATTTTTTCTACCGACACATCGACTCAAGTTACTAGCATATCCATCAGAAAGCTTGAGTTCTTTCAGCCACTCACATAAGGCCTTAACTTCGTTTTTACCTATAATATATGGAACGTTTGGAACAGTTTCAGTTCTTCCTCCATCATCAAGTTTAGTTGTGTGGATGTGAAGTTTTCGATGCTCGCAGTGAGTGGCAAAATTCCTTCTTGCATTGATATCATCCTTAGTTTTCCCCTTTACATCCATGATCATGTTGATGACTTAATCAAATACATTCTTCTCAACATGTATAACATCTAAGTTATGCTATATGAGAATGTGTTTCCAATAAGGCAATTCCCAAAATATGCTTTGTTTCAAGGTGGCCATCAATTATGCCATGGTAATCAACAGAGTTAGGCAGTGTATGTATGCGATCCCATACTTGATCACCTTTAGGCCGGGGAGGAGAAGGTGATCATTCAACCCTATTCTTTAAGAAAGCACTCTTATTGGACCGAAAAGAATGACATTCAGGAAGAGATTGTCTGTGACAATCAAACCATGTATGTTTTTTCCCATGTTGTAACCTAAACGCTTTTGTATTCTCCATACAATAGGAACACGTTAATTTTTCGGATGTCATCCAACCAGAAAGCATGAAGTATGCTGGAAAATCACTTATAGCCTGCTGCCTTTAATGTGAAGTTCTGCTTCTTTGAAACATCATATGTTTGGACGCCAACTTCCCATAACTACTTTAATTCTTCAATGAGGGGTTGAAAGTAAATGTCAAGCTTACCCTTTAGACTCTTTGGGTCAGGAATCAATAAAGTGAGAAATATATATTGCTTCTTCATACATAACCAAGGTGGCAAATTGTATACAGTTACAATTACTGACCAACAAGAGTATGTCTACCCAAATTTACCAAGTGGGACAAACCGCAATGCACAAACCCAATCGAACATTGCGAGGTTCGGTGGTAAATTCCTTGAAAGTGGCATCTAAGTACTTCCATGCTTCACTATCACATGGATGAGCCATAGAGCTTCTTACACGTGAATTCTCATAATGCCACCTAACTTATTCCGCGATACTCTTAGTTGCATACAACCTTTGTAACCTCGGCCCAATTGAAAACTATATTAGCACTTTCTTTGCAATGTCTTTACCCCTCAATGTCTTTTTCTCATATCTGTCAGCTCTATAATGCTCACATCTATCCAAGTCAATTTTATCTTTCTAGTACAACATGCACCCATTAGAGCAAGCATCAATTCTAGCCTTCCATTTTGTATTGGAAAGATTAATTTCAGGCCTTACAAACCAAAAAAAGGGGGTTCACCGATGTAATGATGGAATTGAGATTAATTATTAAATAGTTAGTTCCGTCGGATTTCTTGTTTGTGATACTAAATGTAGCTCATTAATTATTTCATTGCCTATAAAAAGGGTACTAATGTTCAAACAACAAAATTGTACATTCCTCTCATCATTACTGTACATTCCTCACAACAAAATTGTACATGTTGAAAGCTCAATTTTCAACAATCAATTAGCATAATACACTCCCATTACTGCTTTAATCAAGTTGCAAATATGCTCATATATCCCCAAGATTGGGCAATACAGATTGACAGAGAGGTATTTGTGGCATGAGTAATGACTAGCACAATATGTACACAACACATTTGGTACAAGCGGATCCTCGCTGGAAATCGAAACATACACATTCATAGAAACATTTGGCCCAAATTAACAATCGAGAAAGCTGGGACATGCCAAAATTGACATCAAGTCCACAAAGACCCTCGCCGGAACACGCCCAAACTGCTCGAAAAATGAAAACAACGATTTCAATGCTATTAGAGAGAGAGAGACAACCATAGAGAGAGAGGGAGAGAGAGGGAGGGAGACAGCGCGCGCGCGAGAGAGAGAGGACAGAGACGTCAGATGGCGCTAACCTACCGGACTGATGGTGGCGCCGGCCGAGCTTCCTCCACCGACCAGCGACAGAGAGGGTGGGTTTTTGTCGAGTGAGTGTGGGAAGGGTTTTGGTCGGCTGGAATCCAAGGTGCCCCGGCTCCCCCTTTGTTTTCATTTGGCGTCCAATACTTAGCTTCGCATAAGCAACGCTAATGGCATTAGAATACATATTTGGTCACTAGAATTCGACTCTATTGGTGTCGAATTTAAGTACTTGACGCTAAAATCGATTCTATTAGAGACGTTTTTCTTATTGGACACTAAAAAGCGGACTCTATTAGAGACAAAAAAAAGTCATCCGATGCTAAAAACAATAATGAGATGCTAACGGAGTAGAATATTAAAGCGACGCTAATTATTTGGTGCAAACACTTATGGTTTGCTGTAGTGGTTGTTGTTGTGAGAATAATATTCATATCTTATATTATAAGCAAAATGAGATTTTATTGTTGATACATAATGAGGAGACTTGTATTAAATAAATTATAATCCTTCTCACAATACAAGGAATTATTACGTTAATACTAAAGCGACTTCAAATTATACATACATAAAAAAAAAGGAGTCATTCTTATATTAGTTTACAACAATTATAGCATATAATCTACACCTTATTGGAATATATTTATATTATATCAATGGATAGATAAATATGCATTTACAATAGCTCATATTTGGTGTGCACACATTTAAACAATTTTACATGTCTTGACTTAGTAACAACTAGTCTCTAAGCGTATTCAATGCAATTCAACATGTTTCAACACTTTTCAACATGTTTCAACAACAAGTAGCAATAAATAGTTCTCGTAAATCTAAAAGAACATGCCCTTTGGGTGACTAATAATTAACTTCACACTGATTCATTAATTTATGGGTGCCAAGTACTTCATTTTATGGTAATCTTATCACAAGTCACCCTAAAATAGGTGATCATTACACTCATAACTATTACTCTTGTTGTTCCATATTCATAATCAAATTTCAAAAACATACGAATAGAAGCATTAAATGCATTCATATTGTTGAAATAGATTTTCAACGAATAAGAACATTGATAATTTTTTGAAAAAGTCAACTTTGACAATAGGATGGAACTAAAGAGAATAATATTTTGACAATGAATATGGGAGCTTAAATATATTTATCTTCCCTTATCTCTTAAATAAGACCGTCCTATGCAGAATTCACCTTTTCTTAAAAAAAAAATGCCCTACCGGACAAAACATCCATAAATCAAAACATGGGCCATGTCGAACCTTAATCAAACATCCTATTGGCTTACGTTGTGGACATTGAATTAAGTGAACAGTCTGTCCCTTTAGGAACAATAAATCAGATATGAACATCGATTCAAATTGATAGATACGAGCATACGTTGGCGTGCTATGCACATTTAAATTTACTTGGCTACTAGCCTACCAATGAATATGCAGCTGATTGAACATCAATATTTTGGTTGAATAGCGACGATCATCCACTATATGCGATACAACTTCCACAACATGACGAGAATTATCCACCTTTCACTGGTGCTGCTCACCTGCACCAGTTTACATGCTCCACATAATTTTACGCAAATCTATGACAGTATATATATCATAAAAATGGCCTTAGAATACATGCTACTGTGAGCGTAATATATTTCAACAGTAAAGATGCTAATTCTAGGGGCTTGAATAAAACGGAAAACATGAAATAGTACATCATAAAAAAAGGGGGGACGGCCTCATCAGAGAGAGGAATGAGGAGAGAAATTCACCAATAGCTTCACCGAGAAACAAGGAGAGTAATAAGGGGCAAAGGCCACGCAAAAACAATGGTAAATGAACTACGGATACTTTTAGCAACACATAATTTATATACACGAACAAACAATGAACGGGCCAATGAGCTTGTAAACCCAAAAAAGATGGCGATGTAAAACAAAATTCACAAGACAGGAGTGGTGGCAAAAAATTTAATTTTGCCCATATGCATAAGTCAATACTACCTGTTTTGGCTGTTTAGCCTTCAAACAAACTACAGGTTAATACCTATTCAATTTGTCAATTGTTAGAGGTAAGATGACACAGGTGAAATGGCACCCTCTGATCTTCTCTCATTTTGCCCAGAATCTGATGCCTTGTCAGACCCACGAACATTGTACTTCTCGTACACCCTTTCCCGGTTCTCCGACCACCAGGTTTCTGCTTGATGCTCCCCAAATCTTCTTCGGCTGCAACAAGAGGAAATTTCATGTCATTGTGTCAAAAACTTGCAATCAGCCATCCCCTCCTCTACCAGTCATTGACAACTAATGAAAATAACGCACGTTCAATATGAAGGAATTGTGATCTACTAGCCAAGCTGGCGTGTCTCTCTTCCTATCATAATATCCTCAGCTTGGTCTAAGACAAACACTCAAACCAGATGAGACAAAGATTTGGCAGTATTAGTGGGGAAGGTAAACACGAACACATCAACATCTAGACCTTGCAAATGGGTTATCTGGATCAGGTTCCATGGTTCATGTTATGTTTGGACCCGAATAGGTATTGGCATAATATTCCTTTCTTCCATGTTCTGCACTTCAGGTAATTGATCAATAGAACAGATCAGAAAAAAATACAAGCCCCTGTCGAGTCAGAGCATGACCTCTACTTAGATAATCAGAAATTGCAAGTGGGCTATTTGGAGCAGGTTCCATGGTTCATGTTATGTTTGGAAGAGATTGGTTTTCGCATAACATTCTGTTCTTCAAGGTTCCAAGCTTCAGGTAACCGACCATCGATCAAAATTAGGAACAGGTCAAAAAAAATACGAGCCCATGTCGAGTCAGATCATGACCCTGTTTAGATAACTACCATGAACATAGGTAGAGACACTCAGTAAGTGACTCAGTAAGGATCAGGTAATTTTGCATTTAAGTCATTATTTGTTCCAGCTAACTTTTATCTAGTATGGTCACAGAAGAATCTGAATCGAAATTATATTACATTGTTCAGTTAAAATCATGCTGCTTTCAGGTTACGGACACCCCCCCCCCCAAAAAGGAAAAAAACGTTCACAAACGTGGGTAAGTGCAACGAAGAGTGAATTTACCTGAAGCGTACTCGTTTGAGATCTCTCGTTCCATCTCGGAGGGCAACCAAAGTAATGTACACGCCAGGTTCATATTGTTCGATCCACTCTGCTTCAACTTCTTTATTATTTCCTATAGGGACTGGACTTTGTAGCCTGAAATTCTGACCCTCTAGACTGGCTGTAGAGTGTCGGCCATCAGAGGCATCAGACATACCGCTGCTAAATCTCTGGAAACCCCCAGAAGCACTTGATAGCATGCCATTTTGCTGGTTTTCCTTCATGTTTGACACTGCAGCACCCTGATTCTGCTGATAACTGTTTTCACTAAGCATATATGATTCCCTAGGTGATTGAAGAGGTCCTTGAGGTCCATTTGTTCTCACAGAGTCGACTCCGGTAAATATGGCCAGATTTGAGCCATTTGTGACATCAGCTCTCAGGGGGATCTCTTCCATTGCATCAGGGGCATGGAAACCATTTGGCTCCAAGCCATTTGGTGGCTGGGGTAGTTTTAAGGTATCTGGGTCATAGGACCCTGGAGGCAACCTTTCAGCCATGTCTTTGAGCTGAAAAAACAACCCCAAAAAAAACCACTCTGTTGAAGTTTCCAAGTAGCAGCTCCAAATCAAAATATGCAACATCAGTTAATAACATAAGTAAAGGGAAAATTTATGCACACTCTGTCACATATTGAATGCTTTCAAAGAATGGCATTCAAAAAAGGGCAGGCATTTAGGAAAAGTAAAATGTTATAGCTAGAAGCTAACAGATTTATAGGAGGCTCTGCTACTGACTCAGCTGAAAAGTATGCAACATAGTTGTGTGGTCAGGTGTTGGAGTTGGTCTCGCCTATTTTCTGAAATTTCACCTGCTTTCTTGTCTAAAATGAGGTGACAAGTGATCGTACCCATGCTAGACTGTTTAAGTGTCTAACACAGCTACTTCAGGAGAATGGCCAAGCAACGTAGGTTAGGGAAGATTCCAAAATAGACAGATTAATTCCAGCCTTGGCGTAAAACGTTTCTAAAACTGGAGACTAATATAAGCAAATTTCACAAGCATCCACAAATTACATAGTTCCAAGCACCCAACATTAACTTCAATGAGAAATAAAGCAGCGCCTTCATTTATCCTAACCTGTGTAGTAAGTGACTTGATTACTTCTTTAGCAGCTTTAGTTTTAGCAGATTCTTCTGCTGCAAGAGCAATTGCCTCTTGAGCTTTCTTTGTAGACTTCTGAAGCTCTAACTCCTGATGTTCACACCGTTGCATCAAGCTTTCGACCTTGCGACATAGAACACCATCAAGACAAGAAATCTAATACAATTACTTAAAAGGGCAAACGAGGTGGGAACTATATATATATACCTGTGCACGCAATTTAATTACTTCTTGATTTAAGAATTCGTTAGTCTTCTTCAGACTGTCAGCAACGGTGTTGGAGAAAGACAAACCAGATGTTGTAGGAACTGGTGTAGCAGAGCGTGGAGGACTCAGCTTTTGTGAGAAAGGTGACACTGGCCGGGAAATGGAACCTGCACCATTTGGTGGAACAGCTGGCTTTGGTATCGCTTGTCTTACATCGTTGCTACTCGATAGAACAGCATCTTTTATCTGTAACCATGATGGTGTTTGGGAAGTCCGAGCCCCTGAGAATGTCTCAGCTTTCTTTCCTTGCTTCACAGCTTTCGTATCTAACTGCTTAATTAAATCCATATTAGAAGGCAGCATAGACTTCAACGGTCCTAACTCAGCTTTATCTAGCATGTCTTTGTTTTCACCAGAGAGACGAGGACCAGAACTCCTTCCTCTAGTGCTACCAGCTTCTGAAACTTTACTGAGTTTCACAAAACAAGAATCACATACACGATAAGCTTTGCTGGGATTTGGAGCAAGAGCAGCCCTTAATGCTTTCTTTGAACTACATGAATGGCAGTGGACAAGTCCACAATTATAGCAATTATGTCTTTTTCGAGTAAATCCAAAAGCCTGTCTGCAAGATGAACATTGGGACTGCTCAGCACTCGATACCCATTTATGCAAACATATAGCTGCTGTGTAAGTTGAACCACATGTTACATATTTAACATGTCGATCTTTCAAAGCTTCAACCAAAGTTGGAGTTTTTCGGTCTTCAATGTCTCCATGGCCCAGCCTACCATTAGCTCCCTTCCCCCAAGTATAAACCTCATTCCTTGAAGTCAACACTACCACATGATATGCCCCACAGGCAATCTCTACAACAGTCTCACTAGCAAGCTTATCTTCTACCAAACAAGGTAGCTTTCCGTCACAAAAAGAATTGCCAAGCTGACCATAAACTGTGCTCCCCATTGTGAAGATGCGACCTGATGTGGTCAATCCAACGGTCAAACTATGTCCACAAGCAACTTTGTAAAAGTCGTACTCAATAAGTGATGGTACACATGTTGGTTTGAGCCGCGGGTCCTTGTCACCTTGACCAAGACGATTTTTATCGCCATCTCCCCAAGTGAATAATTTTCCCGATGAAACACTAGAATTGGCCTGAGTGACAATAACTTCAACCACAGCTGCAGTATGCCACACCCCACATGCAACTGAAATTGTCCTTAAACCAGATAAAGATTCCACCTCTCTCGGATAAGAAACACTTTCACGATCTCCATGTCCCAAGACACCAAAAGTTCCGTCGCCAAATGTGAACAGGTGCCCAGAAGATGTTATCAAGGCAGTATGCCAAGGACCACAAGCTATTGCGGCCACTTGAAGCCCTTCAAGAGGTCCACCAATTCTCCTTGGTATCCAATGACTAACTTCAGTACCATGACCTAGGATACCAGCATTATGAGTACCATCACCCCATGAGTATAACTCGCCAGACATTGTCACAGCACAACTATGAAATTCACCGCAGGCAACAAAATCTACATTATAAGTCATCAATGATTCTACTAGACGAGGTTGAAGAACATCCTTTCCTACACCATGACCCAGCCTACCTCCAGATTCCTCACCCCAAGTAAAAACCTCACCTTGCCTTGTGACAAGGGCTGCATGCCTGACACCACAAGCAATGTGGTGTACGTCCAAAACCACATTAGACTCCAATGGCTTGGGAAGAAGGAAATCTGCTCTAGTGCTAATGATATTTACATATTTATCAGCTCCTACTTGGGAAGCATTATCACATATAACCTCTCCCCAAATGTACACATCACTGAGGGCATCACTTTCGTCAGCTGCAGATCCATGACTGGAGGAGCTAAAGGCACTAGAAACACTAACACGAAGAGCATCAGAAGCAGAACCTTTCACCTGCATATTTGCGTTCTCTGAAGGTACATTTTCCTTCTCAGAATCCACAGATTTGTCAAACCGTTTATGGTTAGGAGACAAACCACCATGAGAACTGATAGAGTCCTCTGGGGAGCTAAGATATTGTGTCGGAGTAACAGAACTATCAGTTGGACTGCATAATATCAACTCTCTGTTGTCCTGCAATCATTTATGAAATAGTTGAGGTTCTTAATGAAACTAATGAAATTGTACGAACCTTGGCAGCATAAGGAATGGACACCCAAATGAACACCTAGAGTCCTGGTTCTTTTTTGGGGGGAGGGGGGGTACACCTTTACACATCAGAGAAGCTGATTCTATCAGACTCCTAAATGCATCCATTTACAGTCCCCAAAAGAAAAAGGAAGGCAGGAAAATGAAAACACAAGACAGTGCTAGGTAGGTAGCTTTACATGAAAGGAAAGGCCTTCATCACTCCACCCATCAATTTTGGAGCGCCCACCTTTGCCTGCAGCTACGACAGCTGTGAGGCCAGCAATCCAAACCTCAGCTTCAACTTTATCCTTGCAAATCTAGGATAATGCCAAGAATCTGTATCTTAGTAACACATCCCCCCCAAAAAAAAAAAAAAAAAAAAAACAAATGACATTAGGACAAAAGTGCAACTTAGCACAAACCAGATCGAGGGTTCGTTTTCCGTCGTTGTATATAAGGGAAAACGATAAATAGTCCTTGTCTGGACGCAAAAACCTTCTAAAAACAGCCTGCAAGACAGAAAACATCTTCAGTTGAAATAACTAAGCTCCAAAACTCTCATTGAGTTTTTTTGGGGCAGGTTTTCAAGAATGTCTAGATTTAGCATATGGTTGGTGTCACATAGAACTCACGGTTCTTTGCCCAGGAACCACTCTTGATACACAGGATAGCTTTATACTTTTTTCACCACCATTGGATAACCAAATCAAAGTTGTTTCATCCTGTGAAATTTCAGATAAAACAAGTCAGCGGAACAGTTGGATGAAAGAAGAATAATTCAATTGTAACTCTTAATGAAGAAGAGAACAAGATAAAATCACTGGGGAAAGAGCGGTCACACACAAGAACAA
>NCQT01104121.1:28717-42843 GCA_002740465.1 Stenocereus thurberi
ACCTCATTTCTATCTCAGTTTTAACTAGGCAAATGAGCTCTAATTTTTGCAAATTATACATGGATGGAAAATCCCAAATGTCTATTTTCTAATAGATCTTTAATCGCACTCAAACTGGAAGTATTGAGAGAGTTAGGGAGCAAGGGTCAATTCAGGACTGAAAAATATACGATTTTAATTATGGACTTAATTAAGGAGGTTACAATTGTAATTTTGGAGATTAATGACTATGGGATGGTTCTTCACACACAAAGGAAGAATCACCAAGTGGTGGCACCTCCATTGGTGGAGTGTATCCTTCTCAAAGCTCTTTAGAAGATGGAGGATGAATCCTAAAAAATATAGTTCATCTTGATTGTAATTATCTTATGCATCTTATTTATTTTTTAGGATATTTTTTAAGCCCCTATTGGCCCTCCTGCCCCACTAATGTAACAGCTAATTCCTTTCCAATTGGGTGTTTATAGGTCCAATTATCTCCATGAAAATTTAGACTTATTGAATGATATAGGAGCTTAGAGCTTGGTGCTTTTCTCAAAATCTCAAAATCTTTGTCTCTCTAAGGGGAATGATGATTTGAGTTCATCCCTTTAATCTAATCCTTGGTGCAAAGGCTTTTGAGGGTTAGAGGGTAGACTGATTTAATCGAGATAGTGGTTTAACCTTTAGCCTAGATATATCCTCTTTGATCTATCTTTTGGTTATATATTTCAAGTATTGATTCATCCCCAACAGTGGTTTTCTTCTAATTGGGGATTCTATCTCTTGGTTCATAATTGGGAATATTATTCTTTAAACATCTTTCTAGGCCCATCTCCAAGGATTTCACACCTTTATTTGGTCAAATGAAAATCCCTTCTGCATCACAACCAATATGCAAAATCAACATAATCCCACCAGAACATCATTCAAGGCAAGTACTCAACTCAACTTTATTTAAGTAACTTATCATGAACTAGATAAAGCAAATTAACATATTCTTATTCACTTATCCATATACATCTCAGTAGTTTTATCATGACTATGTAGTTGAGCAACTCATCCTTATCAATTGCCTAAATCATATTACATTCAACTTGAATTATCTTATAATTCTTATCATTGGTGCAACATAATCTAAAGAAAGCATCCATGGCTAAACTTACTTGGCGCAATAACAAAGCTTGTTTGGCTCCCTTCAACACTTCATACAACATCTCTTGTTTTTTTCCGTAGTTAACTATTTCATAATCTAATAAGCTTACTCTATCTAATTAAATTAAACATTGCAAGTTTAAACTTAATTAGGTGGAGAGAACTACTTCTATTTCAATTAGCAAAGGGTAAGAGTGAGTGCATTAGTGGAGGATAGGAGGTGGTAGTGCCTTCGGGGGCATCATAGCAGGCAGCTGGCGGCACTGGACCCGACAGTCAGCAAAGTGGTTAGCAGATAGGGTTGCCCTATCTTGCCTATGTGCAGAGAAAAAGTGTTAAGATAGCTATTGTAATTAAGATTGTTAGGAAAAGGAGAGGAAGTGGGGGGAGACACTGCGGGGCTAGCCGAAATGGACGAATGGACGGCGGCGGCACAGAGGTCAGCAAGGCGATGACGATGAGCAGTGGTGGTGGCTGGCAAGGCCAGGCAACATATTAGGGGGTCATTCACTGACTCGATGAGGGAGGCAGAGAGGTTTTTTTGTTTTTGTCTATGTGTGTGTTTTTAATTATTTTAGGTTTGCTTTAATATTAACCCATCCTTTTTTTATTCAATAACACTTGTTATTCTATGCTGCCACTTCCCAATATAACAAGTCGTTCTTGTCTTCCTCTCTTGTCTGTTTTCTTTTTTTGAGTTTTGATCAGGGCTAGGTCATATTAAATTACTGTGAGCTTATCTAAAGTGCTAAGTTTTTCACATGGTATCAAGGCCATGCATTTGGCTAACGATGATTCGCTACTCCTATTCCTTTCCTTAGTGGTTAAGAAATTATTATGGCTCAATCAATTCCTAACCTCGCTGAGATGCAAACGCATATTTGTAGGAAATTATATACTTCTACATGATTATCCAAGATTATATCTAGTTAGAGGAAATTTTGCAACTTCGTAATTTCCTATATCAAGCATGACTTTGCTTGATAATAGAAAAAATGCGCGGCACACTACTCTGATTAATCATAATCATATGACTAATACAAGAATTAAAACTAATTAAACATGATTAAATGCTGGGGTATTATAGGTAGGAGGATCGTTCTTAGGAGTCAACTAACTTGTATTAATCTACTCTAATATAATACGACTAGAAGCATTCACCCAAGGACCTTGACGAAAATATACACTTCAAGGCCTCTCTTGAAGTGGTTTCACTTAAGTTCCCACTTAGGAAGGATGACTCTACTAGTCAGCCTTGTTGCTTACAAGTAGAATTCTCCTAAACCTCTTCCTCACAAGGATTTTCAAAAGTGTGTATAAAGATTGTAATGATTTTGAAGTTAATGACTTCACTCCAGAATAGCACGTAGAATATGAGTTAAACTCTTTGTGTTCATCTGCTACCTATACTTCTTCTTCAACGAAGATCTCTATTTATGTGATTAATTCATTGGACCATTATAATGGGTTGAAGGAGGTAGCCATGGGATGATTTAGAAAGTGGCTAGAGGTTAGTTTAATGGCCTTGACAATCTTTACTTTTTTAATAGCTGCTCAGTGAAGTCCTGACATTTCTTTCATCAATCATAGTGCCAGTCATTGCATTTCTTATTTGATAATGTAGATGAGCTTCTTTCTAAACTTTGATATTAACATGTTCCATTTTTGGTAAGATTAAGTACAATTATGTTTTCACATAAAGTAGTTTTGCCCCTTCCCTGATTTGGAAAAGTTTTGAATCCACTTTTTTTTAGGTCAAATCTATGAGTAGTTATCGTATTATGAACATCAAAAAGTTAATCTTGCGTGTTGATGATTGGGAAATTAATAGTTAGCAAGATTATTAGGTAATTAAAGTATAAATAGTTTGATTATCCTATTTAATCATATGAGGTAATTCAGATATAAGGGTCAAAAAATTATAGCCAAATACTTGTAGAGGTAGAGGCATCTATAGTATAACAATTTATGCTATATTTAACCAACATGGAATTACATATTATTGGTTTTTTTAGGCATAGAGACTTAATTTCCATATTAACGAGATTGATCAGAGTATCAAACAATTCATTTCAAGCTCAACTACATTTGGGAAAATTTTATGACACTGGTCTATTTCTGACATGTCTGTTAGTGTCCCTAGTGATAAGAGCTTAGTATAGCTGAGCTCTAGCATTGAACTCTGGCAGTCAATTACTTAAGCAGCTTCTCATGTTAGTTGCTTGTGATCAATTAGGCGTACAAGATGAGTTCAGGTAGCCGTGTCAATGTGCTCAAGTATCCCTTTTAGCTATAACAAATGTTACTTCCATTGAAGCTCCCCCTTTTTGATGAAATGCAATATTTGTTATCAGATATTATCCATGGACATGTGATAGAATTCAAGAAACATGTTCTTACTTAGATAGGCAATCAAAGCGTAGATAACCACTATAAAAAAGGGCCATTCAGGGACGGAATCAGCTACACAAAAATCCAATTTAGCTACTTGAATTGGCGATGGAAATGAATTATTGCATTTTTTGTCATCGCTGAGGACTCAGCGGTGGAATTTGGAAATTCCATCGCCACCAGGCGATGGGTACGCAGAGATGGCACGAATCGAAGGTGCGTAAGTTAGTGAAGGAATCTTCATTCTGCCTCCACTAGTGATGTAATAAGTGACAGAAAGCCCATTCTGTTGCCATGTCCATTTTTATTTTTCAAAAAATTTTGTAAAGCGCACTTTCCATCACCTATTCGTCGCTATTTTCGCCCTCTTTTAAATAAAAGTTTTGTTTCACAACCATTCGAAATTACAAATACATTTCATTTCTTGCAAGAAAATACATTGACGATAACCCTCTCGATACCAATGCTTCACTTGAAGCATTTTCAATAAATCTCAATTGGCAACCAAGCTAAACATCATATAGAAACCAAATTCTTTTAAGTGTCTCATCACAATTCATTACAAATTCATACAATGCTTGAAAATATAAGTATACTTAACAATACCATAGTCAAGAGAGTAAAATAAAGATGGAAATGTACATATATGTATAAGAGAGGAATAGAGAGAAAAGAAGCAAGCAAGTCAGGAGTCAATGATCAAGGTGAGTGTCATCATATTCTTCATCCTCATCCTCGTTCTTATTCTCTTCATCATGTTGTGGGGGCTTAGTGAAAGTAGGTTGGGAGCCCGAACTGGAAGCTTGTTGCATTTGAAAAAAGCCACCATTTGCTAATTCATACTCATCATTTGCTAGCTCATCATTTGGTTGGAGTCCTCTAATCACTGAGATTTCTCCACAAGCATCCAATACATTTTAGCTTGCATGGTAAGCTCACCCCCTAAGTTGGTCACTATACCCCTCAAATCATTCAACTCCTGTTGCGATGACAGCTGACCTGTACCTGCAAAAAACCAAGTATAAGAAGTATACATTAGTGAAAATGACTTAACTTATCCTAAACTGACGTTATGCACAATTTTTCTATTAATGACTCAAATACAAATAGTATTTAAATTTACTATACCGGCTCATTGAGAGGGACTGAAGTAGGAGTACTCTCTAACATTGATGACCTTATCTCCTATGTCGTAAATACAACCCTTTTTGTTTGTATAGGCTTTCACTCACAACTCGTTTGGATTTAGAAAAGATTGAGATGGATCTTGGGAATTGCCATCTAAGGTCCCTTAAGAGTTGATGATGTTTTGAAATTCTTGTTTAAAGGATTCTTAAGATATAACAACATTCGCAAAAATCAAATATGTCATACTTAATGAAAGTGTATGAACCACTAATTAATATTAACCATCGAGAATAACATACGTATGTTGGTTGTAATTTCTTATCAACTCAAGATGCATCTTCTTGGCCCTGAAGTTTGTGAGTGCCGGAAAATCACTCAACAATTGTTGGCTCCGTCCCAAGTTATTCCCTCTACGTGTCAAAGAAATTTCGAAAACCACGTTAGGTGGTGGAGCTAGGAGAAGGAGGCTGGGGGGTAGTCGCCTGTCGTAAGTCTTAGGTTGGATACCACCACAATCAACCGAATAAGTAGAAGAAGTTGTAAGATGTATAATTAGTTACCAGATGTCTCCTATGCTTTTGCATATGGATCGACCCATAGGTGTGAAGATATAGTCCAAGACCAGCTGGGTCACTAAGTCCCTTTTTTTGGGCTTTTTCACATAATTTCTTATATGATTCGTTTGCCTAATGTTGTTGGAGTCCTCTCCATTGCCACCAAGCCATGTAGGCTACTTGTTGTACTTTTGTGCTTTGCTATGGAAGTCCCTCAAATGTACATTTTCGCTATTTTCAAAAATTTTCCTGATTCAATCCTCAGGAATAGTATCCCAAGTGAACCACTTCTGTAAACAAAAAAACAACAAATACATCAAATAATGTCATAATAATGAATCAAGTACATGTAAAGTGTTAATACGTAGTAATTATAGTTACCTTAAACTCTCCGAATGACAAATCTCTAACGTGTCTAGGCACTTTATCCCAAGAAAGCCAAGGGGCATCATATTTGCTTTAGAAGATCTGAGAAATCCTACCAACAACACCTTCATTTGGGAGAAACCTATTTTAATAGAAAACATCCAATTAATATGACATTACGCAAATGCTTGAAGTACAAAACACATAACAATTTTGCCACTTACCCGTTACCATCTGATATAATTTATGTCTGTAGTTGAGTGCTTCCATTATTAAACTGCGCTTCACAATCTTCCGTTCCAATGTTTTGTTGGGACTAGTTAGAGTTAGGGTCGACAATTTGGAGACTAGGGTTGACAATGTTAGGAACAGGGGTGTTGGTTGGAATGCTATATGCAAATTGTTGGGAAATAAATGTTTGGTTAGGGATGTATGGGGCATGGGAAGTGAAGACCCTATAGGAACTGCCCCAAATTGAGTAGGGATTGTTCCTAGAGCACCTGTTGTGTGAGGTGTTTGGGTGAAAGGTGAATCAGTGTCCATTGCACTGGGATGTGCACTGGAGCTCATACACCCTCTTCCTTGACCTCGAGTAGAGGACTTACCTCGATGGAAGGTGTAATCCATAACTGAAATAGTTGAGAACAAATCCAAGTACAAATAATGATTGTACATACCAACAATTTAGTCACAGACTACAATAGTTAGAACATCAAGTTTTAAAATTAACACATATAATAAAAGTACTTTCATACACATTTGCATTATAATGATGGCATGCACTAAAATATATAACAATTCATAAACATTCAATTGTCTACATCGTCTTTGTCATCATCCTCATCCCCATACTCATCATTGTTCTCATCATCATCGTCGACATCATCATCACATAAATGTATATTGCCTTGTTCTTCATCTATTTCATTCCTATCATCTCACTCACCCTCTTCATGACCTTTATCCTCTTCTGCCTTATCTATGTCTTCATTTACTTGAATAAATGAAAAACCCATATCATCATTAACTTCTTCCGGTCGTGCACTTTCATCCACTAATGATGTAGGGATAACATCATTCACACGTTCAGCGAGTGTCATCATGCCTGTTTGTTGGTAAGCAATGGGTAAAGTGTATTGCATATCCACTCTAGCTCTTGGTTTGGTTGGTATGATAACAACCCAATTGACCTATTCCTTGAGCGATCTGGATGTGGCATGAAGTACAGTTGTGACACAGTGTTTAGAAAGATGAATGAATCATACTTTTTATACCTCCTTGGGTGATGAGCCTCAGTAAGTTTGCTGAGTTTATAAGATCATGTCCCATAATTCAATGTGGGATCAAACCACTCACAATTGAATAGCACACATCTTTTAAGTGGTTTACCTACATACTCAATTTTGATGATATCTTTAAGTACGCCATAATAATCATTTTCAATATCACTTTCTCAAGTCCCACATACACCAACACTGCAATTGTATGTTTTCTTCTTAACATTGTGCAGTTCAGTGTGGAATTTAAATCCATTAACTCTATGTGCAGTTTACATTGACACATGTGTGTTAGGCTTCGCAGTCAATTGTGTCAAGTACAGATTTTTGTGATTATCGAATAGTTGAATGTAATGCAACCCAGGTGACAAAGGATGCAGTTTTAGTTAATGCAATGCATTTAATTGTCTTGCAGTAATTTTAAGTGAATAAGTTTAATTATTTGCATTTTGACTAAACCAATCTGCAAAATGAGTTTCAATGATGGTATCAATATCAACATCACTGACACTGGGATGTGCAGTTCGGACTTGTTCTGTGAAAAATCTGCTATATTTTAAACATGTTGTAAATAAACAACTTTTAGAAGCATAAACTCAATTGCAAAATATCTTGTTGAAAGGTAGCACTCACCCAATATTAAGCTTAACTTCATTGCGATTTAATAGCACATGAAGATAACTAACCATATATTCAGTATCTGTGAGATACCTTGATCTTTTCTTCCCAATAGCAGTTCCTTGCGGCTTAAACACCGATAGAGTTGGTAAACGCTTCTTATGTTCATCACCATCCTCATTTCTTCTATATCTATTGCGCATGGAGGGAACATTAGAGTCAAAGCAATAGGAGTCAAAAAACGTCCTTTCAACTTCTAAATAAGATTTTGTAATTGAACCTTCAGGATACACTTGTTATTTAATCTTTTTCTTTCAACGACCAAAGTACATAACTCAATAATATTAAGCAATGCCTTGTAAGTGATTGTATAGTTTAGTTGTTTAAATCTGTTTTCATCAAATATAATCTATTCTACCTCTCAAATGGATACATCCATCGGTATTATACAGGACCACCAAGTAGTGCCTCTTCTGCCAAGTGTAGTGGTAAATGCTCCATCACATTAAAGAAGCCTAGAGAAAATATTGTCTCTAATTTACAAAGAGTAATGGCAATGTTCTAATGCATTTCCTCAAGCACATCCTCTCACAGTGTTGTTGAGCAAAAATTCTTAAAAAAGTGACTTATTTCAACTAAAGGTTTTAACACATCATCCGGGGGAACACCAAATGCAATGGGTAACAGAGTTTCTATGAACACATGACAATCATGGCTTTTCATATTGTTAAAGTTTATTTAATTGGGTTCCATAATATGCTTAAAATTACAGTAGTATTTATCAGGCATGTTAAGTCCCCTTACCTATTCACACAGCTTTCTTCTTTTATCCATAGCAAGAGCGAACTTCGCTTTTGGTTTAATCGTTTTGCCACTTGTGCCTGTTAGAAATGTAATTCTTCTCTATCACATATATCTGCAACATCCATTCTTTATTTGACATTTATTTTTCTAAGAACATCTATAATAGGGTAAATAATATTTTCAAAGAAGTTTTTTTTTTCTACGTGCATCACATCCAAATTATGGTGGAGTAACTGGTGTCTCCATTAAGGCAACTCCCAGAATATGCTCTTCTTTGTCCAATTAAGCCCATTGTCCTTAAATCCTGGTATTTGAAAGTCACCGTCTGTCGTTACCGTTGGGCAGTGTTCCACCTCTACATAAAGATATTCCACACATATGTAGTAATGAGGACTCCCCGTAACAGTTTTGCCTTTTCTACATGAAGTTCTATTTCTTCTAAATGCATGATTTCTCGGTGAGAAACACCGATGGCATTCAAACCATGAGAATTTACCTTCACTCTTGAGTCTTAAAGGCTTTTATTGTTTCATACATGCTGGACAAGCTAATTGACCATTAGTGCTCCACCCAGACAACATTCCATATGCTAGGAGATCATTGATGGTCAACATAGGTGCAGTCTTCATTTGAAATTCCCTATTCGTAAATATGTCATAAAGGTTGTAAATTTACATCTATTTTGTTCTTGGGATTTTTAGGGCCGAGGATTACACAAGTGAGGAACATAAATGGTGCGGTCATGCACATTTCAGCGGGAATGTTATAAGGTGTAACCACCACCGGCCAAATGGAATAACAATTAAATCCATTTGCATATAACCCAAGCCTAACATTTTGACGCTCTAAAGCTAAATCAGTGTGCTTCTTATCGAAATGTTTCCACGTTGTCCCATCTGATGGATGATATAAAATGTCATCCTCACAGCAATGTTCATAATGCCACCTCATGTGCTCTGTAGTGCTTCTTGATGTATACAACCTCTGACGTCAAGGTTTCAATGGAAAGTAATGCATCCTTGCATATGGCAATGGACTTTGATTCCTTTGTTGCGACTTTTGCCTCTTCCATCTCGAATGCCCGCAAAACTTGCACGTATCGAGGTTCGAGTCCTTTTTAAAGAAAGGAATGCCACCTTTAAGACAACAATCAATGTGTATCTCATGGTTGTCGAGATCTTTAACAACCTTCTTCATTTGGCCATAGTTGTTTCACAGATGGTTGTGAGGTGGGCACACCTCCTTCATTAACTAAACAATTTTATTAAAACAGTTTTGTGGCCAGTTATAATCAGACTTGATATTCAATAGTCGAACAGTAGCAAAGAGCTTAATGTGTGTAGAACAACCATCCTATAAGGGTTGTTGACCAGCTTGAAGCATATTATAGAATAGTTCTTCATCAGGCTTAGCTCTTCACCTCTTACATTTTGCTTTGCCAATATGGCATCACCAACTATGTACTCCATACGATTTACACAACATTCATTGTAGTCATGATTACTATGACTTGAACTGCCATCTTCGGCCATTTCACTAGTAGAATATCCAAAATCATATTGTTCAAGTTCTACTTCTTCATGGCTTATCGAATACCAATATCCTTTCACAAAACCCTTATACATTAGGTGCATCTTTACCTCATAGGGTGTTAAGTACACTCTATTTTTACATTTAGCACATGGACATCATACTTTTCCTATCTTTAGAACTCTACTTGCTTACGTGTAGATGCATCAAATTGATTTACTTCATTTAGAAATTCTTGCATATAACCATTACCATTAGACAATAATCAATGATATATCCACCAATGATGTGGAGGGCCATCAATTTTCTGCTCAAGCAATAATATTTAGGAAAGTTATTAGATTAGTATTAATTTCAATTTATAGAGTTATAAGTATATAAATTTTTTAATTATATATTACATATATTTTAATAGTCAAACACAACATTAATTAATATTATAGAATTAACTTCTTTTATATTCATGTTCCACTCCATCTATTTCTTATACTACTAACCTAAATATTTATAAAAAAAACTCCTAAGTATAAACAAAAAAATCAAATCACATGAACATACAACCCACATTAGAGCATTAACTTTACACCAACAATCTCATTGAAATACATCATCCGCTATCAACGATTATTGCTTTTAAAACATGCCAATTTCAAAAAATTACTCACCCTAAAGCTCTCACCAACTTCACAGCCAAAACATAAATTGTAATAATTTTAGAAATTTCTACTTATAAACTACAACAAATACGTTTATATTCTTATAAATATCACAAAAATCATAATAGATTTAAACTTAAGGATTTCATTTCACCAACATATCACATTCTAATTACAATTACCAAACCTAAACCCAAACTACATTGAGCAAGACGTTGAAGCAAATTAGAGCAATAACACCTCATAAATTTCACATTTTAACAAAAACACAAAATAAGTAAGAAATTGTAACAATCTATGCTAAAATTTTTAGGAACTCAAACTAAAAGCGAGATAAAATTTACCTCAAATCTGGTCAAGGGGCGATGGTAGGCGGCAGTGGGTGGCATCGACAGGATGGGCGGTGGTGATTTCGAGGGCTCTCGCTCTCTCTCAGGCTTCTACGAAGCAAATGTTGAACAGAACTAGATTTGGTTCTATTTAAAGAACCTGATGGATTAAATTGTTTGGTGATGAAGTAACTCAACGAGCCACTCGCTCGGAGTACACCAAATAATATAGTTTAATAATAAAGTAAGACGTGAAAGATACAACTCAAGCGATCAAATATCTGAAGTACTGGGGTTTACATCCCAAAATGTACCCAACTTTAGCTAAAAAAGCAACTGGCTAATAAGATGGTTAGCTCACATGACCATACTGAGCGACTTTCAAACTTTATGCATTACATGAACTAGAGTACTTGATTACATACATTCACAAACTAAGGATACGTTACATTATATCATTTAACAGCAAGGCCACTTCATTATGGGCACACATGTCACCTTTTCAAGCAAAGGTAAACTCCAACTCGGCATAAGTGAATTGACTTCCACTTGTCAAAAACAAAACCTGGAAAAAAGGGGAAAGAGTAATGTGATGAGCAATCACACGCTCAACTGCTTAAAACTAAAGCCGTTGCAGACAATAATACCAATAATAGTCACATATCAGACATTTATACATTACTATCATGATAGGCAATCATAGTCCCCAAGGAAAGATTACCATCCCTAAACTTCATACTAGCCTCTTGAACTCATTTCTAGGCCCTTAATGACCAAACTTCCCGACTAACAAGCATTTAGGCACATAATCAAGTAAGCAACAACGATTGAGTAATATGCTTTCAAACACACTTTTTGAAATGCAGTGACTCATGATACACTCCAAAAATAGTTTCTAAACCACGTTAACTCTTCAAGGCTTATAATTCTTTTTAAAGTTTCCGAAATACTCATATTGGTAAGAAAGACTTGGGTAGAAACTTTCTTTCACATGATATGCACACTTGAAAGCTTAAAGTGGTCGATGCGTTACTAGGATAAAACCACACTTCACTTGAAATTTGATTTAAACTATACTTGGAAACTCATTCATAAAATATGCGCAAGATATGCACATTTGAAAGCTTTCTTTCTTTTCTTGAAAATACTTTACTTAGCCTCTTGAGGCTCATTTTCTTTAAAATGAAATCTCTTTCGTATTGGTCCTCTAATGACCCGTATAACCTTTTCGAATCTCATTTATACTGGCCTCTTAATGGCCCTTAAAATCTTTCTTTTTTCTAAAATACTTAAAATGCGGAAATATCAACTACTTTTCTTATTCATTAAGGAATACCGTTAGTGCAAGATCATCGTTTATTAAAAGAAACATACATAATAATTTAATCACATAAATGAGGAATCTAGACTTTTAGAGGTACTTTGTTACTGCCATCCGAGCCGGCCAAACTCGAGCGGCAACATACAGCTACTCGGACAAACATCATACTATGCTAAGACATAACCTACGTACTTAGACTTCAGGAGGGAATCAAACCACCATCCCTGAATCATCTTAACATAGCTTGCGATACACGAGGCAGGATACTAAGCCACCATCCCTGAGTCTCAGACTTAAGCTTAAAGTTTCCAGAGTAGCTTCTCCATGCACATATAAGCATGAACATAATTGTTCATGCAAATGCACACTTATACTTATTCATACATATGCTTTCTGAGTTCATAATACGAAAACATAATTTTCTTCCAACACCACTCCCTTTCAAAATCCTTTATACCTTAAAAACCGTATTGATATTGTTAAAAAGAGGCTATCATTCGCTAATAGACATGGTTACTTTTATTTTCAACCACAAAAAGCTTCTTTTTTGAACTCACCCTCACACACATGATATTGCTTAACAACACAAAAGGGGAGGGGTTCACATGTTGCACATTCGAATACTTCATATTTCAACTTGGAATCCTCCTAAAATCGTAATGGAGTTGCTAACTTGCAATTCAAAACACTTTCTGTAACACCCCCAGCCCCTAGGGCCAGAAGCGCTATGTTCACTTAACTTTCTATTTAATTTTTGGGGCGAAACGGACAGAGTTTCTCCTAAAAACTGATCATTTTCAGGCTAAAAGTCTTACAATAAGTCCCTATAATCAACTGAAGTGCAAAACATTTCAAAGAAGCTCAACAGCTACACGCCAGAGTTCATAACTCAACGAGCCACCCGCTCGGAGTACACCAAACAAAATAGTTCATTAATACAGGAAAAGTAAAAGATATAACTCAACAGTCTACACAACCGGAGTACTGGGGTTTACATCCCAAAACACAGCTAGTTTTCAGTAAAGACATCTAACTAATCAGATGGTTGGCTCACACAGGCATACAGAGCGACTCATAAATAATGTGCATTATATGAGCTAGAAAACTTAGTTTACAACAATTACAAAGTACAAATACATTATATTACATCGTTAAACTCGTGAACCTACTTCTATATGGCACACATAACTCATTTTCAGCGAGGGGTAAACTTCACTCTGCATAAGTGGCTAAACTTCCACCTGTCAAAAAGAAAATATGGGGAAAATGGGGAAAGAGTAGTGGGATGAGTAACCACATACTCAGTGAGTGTCCCCCAATCCCCTTAAAACCAAAACCGTTGCAGGCAATAATATCTTTACTAGTCACATATCACGTAACCATACTTTACTATCATATTAGACATTCATAAATTCTTATAGAAATATCACTAACCACAACTTTACTTTAAGCACTCAAGCACATTTTTGGGTCTCTAAATGACCAAACTTGTTTACTAATAGGCAATTAAACACCTAAGTAAGCGACGAGGCAAAGCACAGAGGCTTTCTTTTTTATAACCATAACTTCTTGGCATTCTATTGAACTACGCATGAAACCTTATTCATATGATGTGCACATAATGTTATCTCTTTTCATAATCATACTTTTCTGGGCATTTTATTCATATGGTATGCATAAGACACACACATTTCAAGTCCTAATCAATTCTCATTCACAGGGTATGCATGAAATATGCTCATAAGACTTTCTTTTCATATTCGTATCCTACTTAGCATCTCAGTCATAAGTTATACTTAGAGCATGCATATGTCATACATGGAAATCTTTCTTTCTTTTTACTGAAAACACTTCATTTAGCCTCTTGAGGCTCATAAAACTCTCCTCTTAGCCTCTTAAGGCTCATATTCTTTAGAAGAATCTCTTTCATCATGGTCTCATAATGACCCTTAAAAACTTTCTTTCTAAAATACTTAAAAAGATGAAATGCCAACTGTTTTTCTTATTTAATAAGAAAC
>NCQT01104136.1:3217-18217 GCA_002740465.1 Stenocereus thurberi
CAAGTGAGTGGGAAACAAAATAAACACGAGCAGGAGAATAGAGATCGGTCAGTCTTGTCTTAGACTAGCCCTACTCCATCTATCTTAGCTATGTTGAGCTTATGAATAAGCTTAGGGCTACTTCATTTTCTGCTTACAACTAGGGCTTCCAGCACTCATTCCTACGCTTAATCGGGTCTCATAGCCCCTGTGACCTTCACAGCCTAATTAATGCGCTTTAAAAGCGTACTTCTATGGCCCTTCACCCAGCATTTTCTAGTTTCTTTCTCAGGATGTGCCTTTATCTTCACCGGTGGATTGGCATACTTATTGTGAACTCTTGTATGCGATTCCTGCTGTTTGTTTTCAGCAAGTGTAGCATTGATTTATTATATAGTCTTGAGAAATGGTTCAGCATCTTGTATAATAATGTAGGTTTTAATAATGTCGAGCATCTTTTCGCTATGCTATGCTAGCTTCTTTGATTCAGAACTAGTTTCAAACTATAGGTTAGGGGCTCTTCCTACGCTATTACGTACCTACTTAGCTTAGCTAGTTTAGGGCTTCTATCGCGTATGGCTAATTTTAGGCGAAAAACACGGGTTTGAAAATCATCAGACGTCCAATCCATGCTTTTTTATGATAACTATTTAATCTTGTTAGTTAATCCATGGTCACCCCTGTCACAAAGTTGCTAATGCCTTTCGGTATGCCGTGCGCACGAAAGGATCTCAGCTGGTGTAGGGTTCTCGTCCTATAGACCCCATTTCAGTGCCATTGCGGTGGGCTCACTAGGCCCTCTAGTTTTTGATTGCTCTTCTTGTGCGCGAAGTACAGTAAGCTATAGCCACTTTGCTTCCAAGCGCGGATCGTTCATCAAGTTGTGAGATCGGTTCTGACATCGAACAGGTTGCCTCCCTCGGCTCGTCGGTGCGCGCGAAGGTTTTTGTGGGCCCACGGCATCTTGATCCGACCCCTCTCTTGACTCGCAAGACGCGCTTTACTCACTATAGAATAGATCGAGGGAGGTTCGAACTCCCATTGCCTGCTTGCTTTACTCACTATAGAAAATGATAGCCATCAAAAGACCTAAGCCCATATAGCCTCGGCCTGTCCAAATAATGTTCAGCAGTCTCTACCTAAGTAGCTATGGCCCATGATCCAAAGGACCCGCAACCTGTAAATCATGCTATCCTTACCTTCCAACCAATCGGCCAATCACGCTATCCTTACCTTTCAACCAACCCCTTCGATTCCGCTTCTGCAACAGTATAGAATCTCGGTCCCTTATCTTGATGCCTACAGCTCAATTTATTTTCCAGTGATGGCAAGAATCCGCGAAATACTACCTTTTTTTTCTTCTTCTTGTGTTGTTTCTGAATGGCATCATAGCTACACGAGGGAAAGCGATGCTGCCCACTCTGCCGCAAAAGAGGGCCGCTTTCTTCCCCCCAAAAATGCCAGTTCCACTATCAGGGCCCAGCAAGTAGCATAATTCTGTTCCGACGCTGTGTTTCATTCCAGCAACAGTAGTATATGGTTCAAAACGCCTTGTTCTATCCAGCGCGAATCCCCTCCATTGCTAGTATAGTGGAGGTGTTATTTGCATTGCAATAATGAATAAATGTATGAACAGAAATAATGAGCAGACCAGCCTCTTCTATCTTTCTGGCATCAAGCCTGCTTCTCTTCAACACGGATCTTCCTATTCAATCTTTTATTTTTTAATCCAAGGGAAAAGATGGAAATGGAATATGCGCTGATGCCTACCATTAGGGTTGAGATTGCCGTTGTTTTAAAGTGGTGAACAGCAACTAGAGAGTGACCACCGGGAACTCACGGCTGAGAACGAACTAATTCTGCGGAGTCTTTTTCTGGTAAACAAGCGAAGAACAGCTGAGCTAGAAGTCAAAGGGTCCTAAAGGATACCTCGTACCCACGTCCTTGGCTCTCAAGAGATACCCCACCTGCTTGCTGGTGGATAATGCTAAAAATACCAGTCAACATCTTCTGTTGATGAAAAAGAGCTACTAACTGAGCTGTCACGAATTTATAAGCTGTATTGATATTTAATTGCCTACCTAAATCGAAAGGCGGGGTGGATTCCAGAGCAGCCTCCCTTACTCTCCCCTTCGTGGTTGCTCTCTCCATTTTCTTTATTTAAGCCATAAAACTTCAGCTTAACCGGTTGCTTCAAGCAATTGGTACGTAATGTCGAGCAAGATGCTTCTCGCTGGATTCATAATACAATAATAATAGTCTCGCTGGTACTGGTCAATTCATGATTGGAAAAGACACATATCTATCAAATAGTTGCCTTGCTAATCTAGCTTAGGAATAGCGAAAAAGAAAAATAGAGGTTTTTTAAAAAGACTGTTAAAGATGCAAACCATGAAATGAGAGGATAAGGTTAGGCCACTTTGATTATCATTGGTAATAGTGCCCTGTTGGCTCACCATCAACATTGCTACGAATCTCAGGGTACTAAAAGACCTAACATTTTTTAGCTGAGCTCACATTTGAACCCACCTCGAATGATAGTCATAGTTTTTAGGAGATGCAGTTTGGTTCCACCACAGATGAGGCTGCTGACTCGGAAGCGAAAAGGCGGACCCCACCACAATAGGAGAGGAGATAATAGGAGAGGAGATAGAGGCATTGTAGCGAGCCTCACTAATATGCATCTAAGGGAGGGAAGGACTACTAATGGATAATGGACTATCACGAATGGAGTTGAGGGTAGAAGTCTGGATCACAAGCCATAGACGTGCAGACAGAAAGACAAGTCATAAGGGAGAGTAACGACCTTTTTCAATCAATCCTATGCCTCTGATCAATTGGTAAAAGAAAAGCTGTCCAGTCCGAGATACCATTCCGGTCCAAAAGAGGTATTTGAGTCAAGTACTTGCTAAGGATTGGCTGTCGGGTTTAAGAAATATGCTTAACCAGAGATAAGTCGTAGGCCCACTCGTTTGGGAGAGCAGAGCGAATCGTGGTTTCTATGTCGTCCTCCGTCCGTACAGGTGCTTGAGCTAAGGCTTTTAATTGAGATCTCTTATAGGCATTCACTTAGCATACTTTTTTAGGATCGTCCTCCTTATCTTATTCTTCTTTTCATAAGTCATAGCAGAACCGCTTAAAGATTTCCAATTCTACAAAAAGAAAGCAATACTATTCCGAGGGAGGCTATACCAAATCCTAAGACTATGAAGAATAAGAGAAAGCCAAAGCAGGTGCCGAAGTGAAGCCTAAGTCAAGGTCTTTTTAACCACCGTAGTAATCTTAGCAGTCGGCATCAAGTCTAGATTGAAATCCAGATAGGCTTCCACGACGAGTAGACATATGAAAGATTGAAACATACAAAAGGGGTGAATTCATTAATTGGCCTAAATGCTTTCCCTCCCCGAAAGGGGGCACACACCCATTGGGTATCCTTCTGCTTCCCCCTAGCAATCATTGTCACATGCCCATAATTATAGGGTCCTATGAGTAGATCTATGATTTGTTGAAGCCGAAGCCACATATGAGAAGATTGTTCGCAGATTCCGAGCTTTCGTAAACCATAATTGCCCTTCTATGAAATAGTTTTTAAATTCAATCCCTTTTGCTAGTGTGGATATACCCTGTGTCGGGCTGATCCCAGGAAAGTCCCACGTTCCTAGTAAGCGGGGTCACAGTGGATTGTCAACCCCGATATCGTAGTTTACAGAGGTGTCGCGGTCTGGCTCCATCCTTGCTACCTTAAATTGTTTTCAAAAGAATGGGATAGGAGTAAGTGCCTCAAGCGCTGGGGCTTACAAATAAATAGTAAATAGTATGTTGAATCTCAACCAGGCTCGTGTCTATTTGAAACTGGCGTACTCTTTCTTTGCTTATGGGTCAAAAGAGTATGTATATCGGAGTGAGACGCTACCCTTTTTAGCTTCTTTTTAGCTTCCTTCGCATGGAGCGTAGCTTTTCCCTGGCGGTTGCCGGGGTTGATACATTTCTGCCAGCCAGGCCAAAGAGGAAGTAGTAAATGTCGTATACGAAAGAGAGAGCTGTTGACTGATAGAAAGAATAGAGGGTAACACAGTCCTTNNNNTTCTCGTCCACTAGTTCTTTCGAGTCCATCCGCGTTCCATTAGGTTCCGTTCCGTAAGCAGACATATAATTGGCAGAAGCCAACGAAGAAAGCTGTTAGGCTGGACCAATAGGGAGAGAAGAAAGGGCGAAGGAGCAGCATATGATAATAGATAATATAGGTAAGGTCGGTGGGTAGGAGTTACCAAGTGAGTAGTCCAAAGTAAATAGATTAGAGTACGAACCAAAGGCCTCTCGGTTAGTTTTTCTATAAAGCCCATGCACTGAAATAGGGGAACCCTCACTTCTCTCTAGGAGACACGGCCCAAAAAAGAAAGGAAAGGTAAAAACCTACTCCTTGGCCCAGAAAAGGCTTTAGTTTCTACTGCACAATGGTGTGAAAAAGCTATATCCGATGGAGCCTACTTGCCCAATGCCATAAGTCCTAAAACAAGGCTCTATCCAAAATAAGGGTAAGGCACGGAAGGAGTCGTCAATGAAGGTGTGCTTCAGCAAGAGGATGAGAAGACAAGAAGGATACTGGTCCACTACTCAAGGCAAGGACGGTTGGCATCGAACCGGCAGTGCTAGCTACTCCCACGGTCGCCCTTAGGACTTCTTTAGAATCGGGGAGAGAGAACACTTTTTTGTATTATTAGAAGGAGGCAGGACAGGTTGAAGACGAAGCATTAAAGCAGTCAATGAGTCACTGAGATGGTAAAGAGGCAGTGGATCATAGTTAGAAGCTAGAGAAAGCATTAGAACCCCTGGCGTTAGCCGAGTCGGCCAGTACTAATGGGTTCGGTAAAGCAAGCATCAAGCTGCTAGATATAGAAAGCTATCCTAACGCCCAAAAAAAATGGAATTGGACTTTTTTGACAAAAAGTATATTAAAAAAACATGTTTTGGTCGCTTTTCCTTTAACTCCTGCTTCAATCGCATATTTGTCAGGAAAGCAATCTTGATTTCCAAGGTGAAAGAGATACAAATAAGTTGTCACGGTTGAGAACTAGAGAACGAGAAGTGCAACTTATGTCAACTCTTCACCTGCCTTCGACCCGTATCCGACCGAGGCGTAGGAGAAATAGGAGGGAGAAATTGAATATGGGTTGGGGCTGACCCAACCAATCAATGACCACTTTAATCAGTACCAATATCAGGCCTGGTCACTTTCCTACCAGCTTGTCGCTAGTTCGGTTTATAGTTCGATTAAGCATCTAGCTCACGGACAAGCGCTGCTCGTCGCCAACCAGGAAATAACCTTCAGTTGGTTATTCAGAGAAAGGATCTGGAAGAAATCGACTTAAGGTCCGGGGGGATCGACCACTAGGGAGATAGAGAGATCTACTGGACGTCTGTAGACATCTCCGAAAAGGGGTCTGGATACCAGAAAATAGAATATAGTAGTAATACGAATGGGTCGTAACAAGTCTTCCGGGATGAGAAAGAAAGTCAGGTTGATACCACCCCAATTGGGACTACACGGGTCTCTTTTAAAAGAGCTTGCATAGCTAGTTGATCACCCAACTGGATGATCTATTTAATAAGGAAGTTCATCTTTGCAGGAATTAACGCAGCCTAACCACGTTTAAAGTACGGGATTCAAACTGACGACTCTCGAGCATCAAGTATGCTTCGTCCCCTACCCCCAGCCCTTCCAGCGCTTCTGGATGTCGTAGTATTTGGAATTCTACCTCTTGTTTAAAAGATAAGACTTCCTCTTATTCGGCGAAGGCAGCGTCCAATAAGGTATCCGACTTAGCAATCAGTGGATGGCGGGTCCCCTTCCCTATGGTCAGCCCACCCTTTCGCTCTATCTTGGTAGGTTTCCGTTTCTATAATGGATATGGTGCGAGTCCTGAAGGGTCTGCAAGAGAGTTGGGCAAGTAAAACAAAACAAACAAAAGTCTAAAAAGAACCGAAGCAAAGTACAAGAAGTCTTACTGGCACGAAGCACCGGCAATGGTGTGCTCAAGGGAGGAACTATGGCAGGAGTGGACTGGATCTCAGTCTGAGAGACGGCAGGAGGAACTTTGTCGGTCCGCTCAGTCTGATGTGGCTCATTGGCAGCTCGTGGTCACTACAAACGCACTTTGATTGTTCAATCATTCCATTAATAGGGGATCAAAGTTCCATTGATTCATCAATCTCAAATAAGGAAAAAACGGAATCAAGACAATGTCAGCTAAGCTCGAAAGGGGTAGCCGGTCATCGGTTAGGAGCTCTGGCTGCGAAGCTAAAGCTTCACACCGGTCCACTCGTAACTTACAAGGCTAAGTTCCAACTCTATGTTAATAAGAAAAAAGAAAATCTCCTAAGAAGAAGACTTTCAACTATTCCAACAGAAAGGGGCAATTCAAATGCTCCATAGATAACACCCTCTGTCTCGTTCCCATCGAACTCACCGGGAGATCGAAGAGTCGTCTTTGGTTGGTAAAAATCGAGACCCTTCACCAGTCAACCTATGGTTACCTTACGATAGCTCAGGTTGGTTAGTCAAGTAAATGGCGGCTACAGGAAGACATACTTAATGAAGCGGTGAAGCGGTCCAGCACTAACTAAAGGATAGCCATGGCCGGCTAGTGAGCCCCTAAGAGATTGGTTCCGCTCGGCCCCAAAAAAGAGTGTCTTTCTTTAGCCCTTAATTATTATTAGTAAAATGGGCTGTAACTTAGCTCCTCCGCATGCTACTTACGATGCCCTCTCTTATGTAATGCGATCGTAGCACACCTATATTGCATATGGGAAAGCAAAGTCTTGGCCATAGGAAGAAAATAGGCATTCCCATAGCTCCTACGCTAAGGCAACTAATAGAAGAACTACATAAGGAAGAAGAGAGAGCAACTACAATAAGCCGAAGGAGAACAGTAGACAACACTGTCTCCTACTATTTTAAGGAAAGAGCGACTCAACCATTGACAAAGGAATACCATAATTGACCACATTCATTGACCCAAAACCATTTGAGAAAGTACCAATAGGGTCAAGGCAATCATCCAAGCGACTTCCAACTTGCGACAAAACCAGTTTTCCCAGTAACGGTACCCGAGAACTCTGGAACAGCCAATTAGACTTCCTGCTTTATAGCGTGATTGTATGCTTACTACTGTTCAATGACTCGTGATTGGCGGAAAGGCATCAGTTGGTACAGTATCGGGGAGATTGAGATTCAACGTCAGTCTATCGTGGACCCTATCCTCGTTGTTTATGCCATATATAAAAAAAATATCTAAGAGCTAGGGAACACGGGAGGTAAGAGCATAGCTACTAAGATTTCACTTCATTTCTAATGACTCAAGCTCGGACAACTCGGTAAACTTAACCCGCTCTTGGGAGGGGAACAACAGCTGGAAACGGGTGCTAATACCGAAGTTAAGGAGTAACAACCGGCCAAGTTAATTTCATAAAAATGAGAAACTGATTCGACTGGGCGCTCCTGTTGCCTTTATCGTTGCGTGCTCTATTACTGCTTTCTCAGATGCTGGTGTTGCTGCATCAGTTCTAGCTACCGTTCCCGTCTCCTCTGACACCGTCTTTACATCTGCCAGAATCAGGTCATCGACCCAATTCTTGCATTTATGGTGGTGGACATACTTGATTGGAATGGGAAGAACTACTCATCCAACGAGTTGGCATACCTCTTAGCAGTCCCCTAAAACCGGTACTAATAAATCTATAGTTCTCTTTATTTAATTTATGTATGGGCTGGAGGGGTTGAAAAGGAAGTCTTTTAGGAAGGAGGGACTGAGAATGCGATCAATTGCTTTTGTTTCCTCCTGCTGCAGCAGGGATTTCCACTCTTTTGTCCGATTAGAAAAACGAGGTTTTTGTTCTCCCATTCATCCAAGCCCACAACATTCACCTTAATGGATACCTATCTAAATGTACCCAGAACAACCTTGACTCATAAGCTATGGCGTGCAGGTAGAACCATACCTAGACCTAACCACCTAGATATTTCATAAAGAGCTATTTCTATGGAGTTACCAAGCCCACCGAGATCTATTTCAGTATTCGAAAGACTATCGGGGCTGACCTTCTATAGGCTCTTCGGGACATCAGGCTAGAAACTACTACTCCGATCAGCCCATCCACACCTATTATGATGATATAGAATCCGGGACATTTAAACACAGGAATCACCTCTTGGATTGGATCTCCGCAAAGGGAGAGGAACCACTACGTATAGAGTTTGTAACAGCAACAGGGACAATCCCACCGGGCTGAGAACCACCATACTACCTAGATAACCTAAACCTTTGTACATGAATGAATGCACACTTACTACTCACTATAGTTATCTATCTATCCAGATATATACGAGTGCTCCTACCTATCAGTCACCGACTTGATACATACGGGAACAACCCACCAACATATCAAGGATAAGTCTTATATGCGTTTTGAGCATGGCACCGGTAGCCAATGAATGCGAGGACCCATAGCTTCATTTCAAATTCCTGTCATCTATGATGTATTTCCAACACACTGGACCGACGCAGTTCTCAGCAGGGGAAATAGCTACTTCTTGCCTGAAGAGTCAAAATTATGGAGTTAGCTTCTTCGTTACCTCAGGTTGGGATCTTCCCCGATGGAAGAGGTGGCTCTCGATCACTATAGTTTCTCATGACTTGCAAAAAACATATTCGGCTGGTCGGCCCTGTTTCACTACAAGTTTCGATCTTGGCAAAGAAGTGGAATTTACCACCAGCACCAACTCAGATTGAAGACGACTCTTCCTTGCTAGTCGAAGAGGTAGTATTTGTCAATCTCGCGAGGACAGCCCCCATCTTACTCAGCTGAGGGCTGTAATCTTTAGACGAGAAAAAAGCTGCTCTTACCTTTCTTCTGGCTGAATATAGGGATTTTTTGCATGGTCTTATGCTACGGGTCCCGATTCCTCCTTGGTGGAGTAGTACCGCTTGGTTGTACGGTCCCATGCCAAGCGGGTTAAGCAGGAATCAAGGGTCCGGAGGAGACTAAAGTGTTGAGCTCTTTCGGTTAAAAATGGCAGGAATTCATTCGCTCTTGGAGGTATCAAAACATTCGTCCCTTTGATTATTAAGATCGAATCACCTTGTCCCAGTGGCCGAGGAAACTGGGGACATCAGAATCCGCAGTGATTTCATAGATATAAAATAAGCTTGTCCTTCCTACGTTCCTTTGCCCAACATTGATATGATTATTGTTGGTAGCTTCTGTCTCTTATTAATCAATTTTTCAGTGTTAATCAGATCGGAACTGCTAATGAAAAGATCAACACGAAAGAGCTTTCATCACTCCATAGGGCTGTAACCCCAATATCCTTTAGTTAATAATAGGACTTTCAGTTCCGAGAATGCTGGTGCTATCTATCAGAGAGCTGTGACAACCATCTTAAACAATATGATGTTGTTTATTTATCATTTTGATAGCAGTGCTTTCTTTTTTCTCACATCATAAGTTTACAGAGGAATTTGACATGACACCTTTTAGACCTATTCTATGATATTCTCAGGCTGTTTAAGTCAAAGCTAATGGTGGGTGTTAAGCAACTCTACTGCTACAAGAAATCCTGGCCGGCTGCTCGGCTCGGGACTGAAGATTTGAATAAATCACTTTACTCTCCCTCGCCTCACTCGTCAACTGTTATCATGACCTCTCGATTCTCCCCGGATTGGAGGATCACCTTTGACCTGCCCGACATGCAAAAGACTTGGAGATGAATCCTTGGTCGTACCTTCTGCGGTCGTTACGTATGGTCGGTCATGTTGGGACCAAAGAAAAGTAGAAGCTTCTACCATGTAGAAGGCATTTTAACTAAAGCACACGACCCCCACATCTACATCCCTTCACTACCCTTTCTTTCAGCCCTTTTAATGGTCATCTTCCCGTATGAGGTTGATCTCTTGTTCACGAAGCCAACTGAGTAGCTCATGGGAAGGAGCATCTCGGGGAGAAGGACCATTATTCGTCTCTTCAAATGGAACGGAGATCTTGTTTATTCACTGCCTTCAGCTGCGTCATATCTTTGCTAATGGTTCGCTACATACTGAAACCGGACTCAAAGCTTAGAGTGAGCTTTGCTTTCTTGCTTGATCTTTTGATTCTCTCCTTTCTGTAGAAATGGGATTGGAGGCTTTCACTCCAAAAGATTGAGACTTTTGTCTTTTCTCCGTCAATGTTTTTCCTAGCATCCATCGACGCTACTTCCCCCAGGCAAGTATGCATCAGCAACCCCTAACTCTAACTATATCATGCAACTATACTTTTTTGTATTGACTCTCCTAGGACAATTAATAGAAGTAAAAGAACGGGAGATTCAATCTGGCTATCAGCCTGTCAGTCTACCCTTTTAGATCGAGAGGAAGTGCGCTATCTAATCATTGGTTCTGGTTCGTCAGTTTTCCCAGGTGAAAGAGTGAACCTGCCTAGTGCTATTTTAAGTAATCCCATCAGGAGTAGTAGTAGGCCATTTAGGAACGAACGTATTCAAAATAGAGTTGAGTCTTGACCGCCACTATCATTTGGCCTCCCGGTGTCAAACACCGTTAAACAAAGTCAACTTTCGCCACCCTAACTCTTCACTTCTCGTCTATGTTTATAGCTTTATCTTATAAGGTTACATATATGTAATTCTATTGTCTCGTCATTCTGGGTTGACTCTTACAGAGAAAGGACGGAGTCAAAAATCAAAGAAATGAAAGATCTGTGCCCCTAACAATTTGATAGTTTTTGCTCGTCTCCTTCCTAGCGTGTACAAACATAAAGAGGGTGCGTTAGACTATTGCTAGTCTTGAGTTTTGCGTGAAGAGATAAAATCAGTGTTTGCTGCTAATCGTACTGAGGAACCTCCAGTTGATGATCAAATCCCCACCACAAAACATGAGGATACATTACCTGATGCCGACTTTGAATGTATTATTTAATTGGACTTCACTTTATGCTTTGAAAGAGAATTTATAAATGAGTTTCCACTTATATCCAAGTACTATTGAAGCACTGACTCACAGATAAAATGGAAAAGCTGACCTTAGTGCTACTTGAACACTAGATTTTAAGAGTGATTATGTAAATCAATTGGATTAGAATGTGAAATCGATTAACGGGATTAAGCTTCATATACTGTGACTTTCTAATTGACAACCCGACTTTGACTTTGTTATACCAGACTTTAGAGAGAAAGATAAGATAGTACTTTGACCCTTAACCAATTAGAACTAAGCTTCCTACTGTTACGCAGTCAAGTTTGCCAAAAAGGTTATTATGTAATAAAGACTATATGTATATATTGAAATCGTGGGGTCACCGAAACGATGGGAGGTAATGAATCCTAACTCTACGACTCCCTATTGAGTCAATCAACCTAATCGAAAAGTGGTAAACTCGTATGTATTTAGGTACAGATTGGATTGCCGGTGGAAGTAGGGCTTTAAAAGGTCGGATGAAATACTCAAGGAAAAGGCTCACCTCTATCAATAGCCGTGGAGAAATTCGCTAGGTCTTGGGCCGTCAAGGTATTAATCTGTTGTGAAAACTCTTGTTCCGCTTCTATATTCGGACTTCCCCTACCATCCCAGTTCAAAGGGAATTACCTTCTCCACAAAAACTATAAGCTGCGCCTCTCTCGGATCATGGGGTACTTTGTTTGACTTTTAGCTCCCCGCCAATCAAAGCTGGTGACTCCGGTTCCAACTGAACCAGGAACGGTTAGGCGCACCCTGGAGACAGACAAAGGTCAACCTGTCACGACAATAGCGGGACAAATAGAAAGTTACATATAGGAAACCATTAGATTTGTATATTCTCCGGATAATAAACCCATATTGTGGTATCGGCGGCACCTACAACGCTGAACTCTTATGGAGGTATTTACATCTACACGACTGTACTAGGATAGGACTTGACGTCTATCTGTGCTCTTTCTCTACCAGAGAGAGAATTGAAACCTGTCCATCCATTTCCAGTGCTTGAAATAAAGTAGTGAATTCAGGCTATTTATTCGGACTAATTCTCTTCTAGAAAAAGTGCCTTATGGCAGTACCTAAGGTTAAGATATGTCACCTTGAACGTAGTGTCTAAATTAGACAAAAGAGAAATTATTATATAATAAGACCGACGAAAAGAATCCAGCAGCTTTCACTGGGATAGAAAATTGAATTTCCATGCCCGGTCAAGAGCTTCCAATTCACAGAAATCATGAATCATATAGTTTTATTATAAATAATAGATTTTCTAATCTCAAATAAGATATCTCTATTCTTTCTATTGAAGGATTTAAGTTGACATTCCAAAGTCAATCTAATTGATTCTTAACTCAGAAGCTATGCTGGCTAGGATCCCATTTTTTTAATATCGGGTTAGGTTTAAAGAAAGTTCCACCATTGCATAAGGGAATATGAAAGTCCATAAGCATTCTAATTGATGGGTGAGTGGGGACTGCGTCTTAGTTTGTCGCTAGGAAAGCAAGTGACAGAATGTAAGATAACGGTAAGTAAGTATAGTCTGGTGAGCTTGAAGCTGTGAGGTAGCACAACGGAAGAACGATAAGATAGACTATGCGGGAGAAGGTAGGCGAACGTGCACTACCACTGAGACTGATAGGTGTCCTTCCTAGCTGGTTGATTAGTCTGCCTTCTATGATCCGGGCTTAAATTTTAGACTGACTAATAGTTCACAATCCATCTTTCTTATCAATTGAAATAGCAATGTCAGCAGATGGCGTTATTTCTTTACCTGCCAGTAATTATGTACTCCGGGTCTGATAGCAGTAGTGAGGCAGGGTTCTTGGTCAGTTAGATATGGTATCCGATCGATTAAGGTAAACTTTCGTCCTGTCCCTATAGTATAGACGTAATTTCGGTAAGGAGAATGTTGAGTGTGTTACAATTCAAGTAATAAGAAGACTGGGAAGCCTCACCTCAATGTAATTCAGCAAGTGGCCGGCCTATGACGAAGCACGCTGCGCGCCTTTTTCCCTTGTGATGTGGTTCGTAGTACGAAAAGGTTCTACTATCAACGCAATACATACACGACTCGATATGAAAATTTACTTAGGTGCACTCTACTGGGCGGGCTACTCTAAGAATGACTTTTTTTCTTGGTTCTTTCATAAAGTCATCCAAACACTTGACACTTGCTTGTTGATTGATTATGGCGATCCCCTTTTTCTGTTCTTGACTCGTACCTGAAGCTAAGCTGTACTCAAGGAAGGAGGCTTCAAAGCCAGACAGATCAACTAATTGAATATAGAAATACGATCGCTCCATCTCAGGTTATCATAAATTTTTGCTTGAATCCGGCCGTCAACTTCTTCAACTGCTGATGCCGCTAACCTATATGGTGTAGTTCTTTTTCGTTTCTTTTGCTTCGAGCGCCCTTTCCCCTTCTCCGCACTCTTTTGGCTATCTTTCTCCTATGGCTTGGACCCTTTCCGCACCTCTGAGGAAAGATTCTCGCTACTTAATAAATTTAGTAAGTTCAGTTCTCCCATCCACTTCAAAAGGGCTTTCTCAGGCTGATGCAGTATCAATAGCGAGATTTCTTTCATTTCAGATAGCCTTGACGTGCCGCAGCCTTTCTCACTATAGAGGTTAGTTAAGACGAAGACTAAGAAAGTAATAATAGTAGAAAAAAGCCTTAATCGTTGAGTCATTATAAGTGACTATATGAAGACAACTCTTTCAGACAAGTCTTATATATATATATATGCTAACTGATCTTCAACAGCCAGCCTGTCAGCACAGAGCAATAAGTCTTAACACAAGGTAAGAAAGGAAAGCAAGGGAAAAGCTATTCTTCTTCTTGGCTGGTTCTACCTTAGATAATCAAGGTGGTTCTCAGGGCTCCGAAAACATTGACATAGGAGCAGAAAGCCGGTCTACTAACTTGGCCTCTAAATCTATTAAATTAATCGGGTGTTCACTCAAACTCAAAAAGCCTTTCTGGACCGGGTATTGTTCCTAATTCAATTCCCTTTCTTTCTGCCGGGTGTGAGATTGTATGCGCTCCTCTCTTTCTCTTATAGTTAGAGTATAGTAGCCGCCCTCCTTCCTCCTTGAGAAATACCAAAACATCAAAGTACTCCCACTCTTGATATTGCAGCGGTTAGGCCTTTTCCATCTGTCCTTATAAGGCAGCAAGAGCGCTTTCACTAGGGATTATTGCCGAAAGATAGATCTTAGTACTCGTCTTAGTTCCCGGTATTCGGTGATAGGGAACTGTCCTTCTCTATTAAAAAAAAAGGCGTGACTCATCTTTGTTCATTTCATATTGTTTCAATAAGATTAACTTCGTTCTGCTAAATAACATAGAATTTATGATTACCGCTGGGGAAGCCGAAGAAAGAAGAGAATTCCTTTGGTATGAAAGCGTAACGCGGTCGCAGTGAGGTTTTATGTCTTTTGTCTGTCTATTTATGACTTGTCGGCCTTCTTAATGAAGACCGCACTACGGCAGTCGAGAACTTTGCAGTCAATTCTTTTGATGCTTTAAGTACTTTAAGACGAAAAAAATCAAAGACTTCTCCATCTCGTTTCTGTGTCCGGGATCATAGATAGATCACCCCTTTGAAAAGAAGGCAATTCACGAGGGCGTAGCGAAAACGGAAAGAACGTAGGATAGGATAAGTGAGGATGCGGGATGACAAAGGGAAAGAGACTGTAATCGCCGCCGCCACGTGAAATACAAAAATTCTCCAGGTCAGTGCATGGGAGAAAGGCTTTCTGATAGAACCCCTTTTTCCTTTTTCTTTACTCCTCATTAAAAAAAGGGATTGAAACCACTTTGCCCTTCTCGGGCTTTCGGGTCCTCAGGAAGATTGGAATGGGTTTTGACTCCCAGATAGATCAGCAGGCATAGCACCCTATGGAGTAAGGGGAAGGCCAACACATTATTAAGGACGCTGGTGAACGGGTAGGCATCGTAGATGAGGAGTCTGAAATTCCATTTTTTTACCGACGCAGAGTTAATGTTAATCAC
>NCQT01104196.1:0-11200 GCA_002740465.1 Stenocereus thurberi
AGGTACGTTCTTTTCACCTTTCTTTTAGCTTCTTTCAGCTTCAACTTATTTGGCGTGGTTTTCCCCTTTAAATGCTTCGCAAGCGATTTCCTCTTTAAAACCTTTTCACAAAACCTTTTCGTGGGTCTCTTAGAATCAACCTCTCCATGGGTAGAAATACCGATAGAGGTAAGGTTGCCTACAGCTGGATCTCCCCAGACCCCGTGAAAGTGGGACCCACACTGGGAGGTGTTGTTGTTGTTGTTAGATATTTCCTAAGCATAAACAAACCTCTAATCCTTCCAGGCAGCCAAGGGGGGGACGTGTATAAGTAGGTAAGAAGCTCATTTTGTAAATAAAATTTGAACTTTGAGTTAAAGAAAATTGAGCTTTGCTCCTTTGAGTTTGTTAAAACACTTTACTTGTTTATCCTAGCTTAGGCCGAGTTAGGTGGTGATCAAGTGAGTCTTAATCCTTATTTACGCGATGTTTATATATTCTAGTCAAGATTAAGAGCCCTAAACTAGTTCTTCATGGTAATTTCTGTATCCAAGAATCAGTTTAGATGCACTCCATTCTGTCATCTTTCATTTGGATTCATCCTAATTCAAGCTTACATTCTCTTTGAAGTTAGCTAACTTACATTTCCCTTTTGAGTGTGAGTGGAATTGGTGCGTGAATACATCAATTTTGTTTTCAAAAATTTTAAAAGAAGATGGTGAAGATATCTTAAACTCCATAGCATGTCATCCAAACTCCTTAGTCTATCAAAACATCATCCTAATTTTGCTAAATCACAAATGAGGTCCCCAACCTCATCCTTTTTTTTTTGTTTTTGCTATTTGAGTCTAGTTTGCATTAAGTTTTCTTAAGACCCACAAGCTTCTCCAAATATCTCTCCAATCCTTCAGATTTCAATCCTTCGCCCATCGTTTTTACACATCTTCTATCTCCTTTATGCTACGATTGTGACTAGAACTCCATAATTGTTGCCTAGCTATTGAATGATTGCAGGCAATGCAAGTTGATAGAAAAATTGAAGGTTTCATTCGCTGCGTTGATATTTGGCATGGGGAGAGAACGGGACGTTAACTTCTAGTAACTCTCAATATGGCCTCATATTAAGTGGACTGTCAAGATACATCAGCAGTAACTCAAGGGCTATTAGCAAATTTAATTCTGATAACTAAAAATATTTTCAATTATGAGAAAATCTTATGAAAGAAAAATTTCATCGACTTCACCCATCACTAAATTGTTCCCAAATAGAGAATCAAAAGCCACTTGGCTAATACATATGAAAAATAAGAAAATGGTCACTAACACCTAAAATACCAATATTTAAACTTTTTTCACTAAGGATGTGGTTAGTTTTTTTTAAAATTTTGTATTTAGTCCCTACACTTTTTTTCACAAAAAAAAATTAACGATAGTTCTTTTATGCCATTTCTCTTAATCCTTTCTCATACGCATATATTAACATGTTGTCTTGTGATAAATTTTAATCTTTTAATGCATTTCCTCACAAATTTTATGTGAATGTTTGTCAAAAAATTTTAAAATTTTTAATGTTAGAATTCCTTCCTTAATTGGTAAGAATTACAAAAATAAAAACAGCAACGAAAAAAGGAAAGGGGAGAGAGAGAAAGAGAGAGAAATAAAGACAAGAAAAAATAATAGAGGAAACATTCAAAACTTATGTTTCAGAGTTACGAATGGTGTTGTGTTTTCATAGGAGAGGTTTTTTCTATGGTTGTAGTTCTCCCACTACCTTTTTAAATAGAGACATAATCTTCCTTCATAATAACAATAAGAACACAAAAACAATCAAGTGATAAAAGCACCTAAGGGAGAAACCACTATGAATTGGCAGCAGTGTTCTACCAAAATTTGGTGAGAAATTATCTTTTGTATACCATCTGAGTGGGTGAGATATTGAGTTGTACACCCTCTAAATTGTCTAGAGGAGATATATTTATAATCCTACTATAAAATAGTGAAAGTATATTTAGACTGATAGTCCCGTGGTTTTTACCTTCGTTTTGGAGGGTTTTCCACGTAAAAATCGTGTGTCTCTATCTACAATATTTATTTAATTTTGCCTATCTTAATTACACAAAGAGGGAAAAGAATTTACTTCCGTATTATTCCACCTTTTTCCAACAGTAGTATCAGATCCCAGGTTGGGCAACCATATTCTTGTGTAATCAAGATGGAGGGTGTTGTTACTGATGATGGTGACATGATCAAATTTACTGTAGACGATTACTCCTATTGGAAGACCATGATGGAGGACTATCTAATCTACAAAGACCTTGCTGAGCCTATTTTGAATTAAAATATGCCAAAAGGTAAAAATGAAATCGAGTGAAAGCTATTAAATCGCAAAGCAGTTGTAATAACTCGAAAGTCCATAGATAGAAGTTTGTTTGAGCATGTGTCAAATTTTGACAATGCCTACGAACTTTGGAGAAAGCTTGAGTCCTTAATCCAAAAGAAGACATCACACAACAAAGCGCTGCTCGTAAGATGATTGGTAAAACTCCACTATAGTGAGGGGCTGATTGAGCACTTGAAAAATTTCAAGGGGCTTATAAATTAATTGGCAAAGATCGAGATGAAACTCAATGACGAGTTACAAGCACTACTGCTTTTTAGTTCATTGCCCGAGAGTTAGGACACATTGGTAGTTGCATTAAGTAACTCCGCCCAACAGGAAAACTCACTATGGATACTGTGGCAGATAGTGTCTTAAATAAAGAAGTTAGAAGAAAATAAAGAGGCCTTTCAATTTAATCTGAAGCCAACTTTGTTGAAAATCGCGGTAGAAATGAGAATCGTGGGAGAAATAAAGGACATGATAAGTCCAGGGGCAGATCTAAATCTCACCCTGAATTTGTTTGTTATTACTATAGCAAGCCAGGCCACAAGAAATCTGATTGTCAATATTATAAGAGAGACCAGAAGGCTGGAAAAGTTAAGCTAGATCAGATTGAATGCAAGAAAGAAGATAAAAGCACTACTGTCGTTGCAGCAACAGAAGAAAATGATGTGTTTGTCATTGGAGAACAAAATTATCTCAATCTAGCAGATAATGATTGTTCATGGATTGTTGACTCGGGTGCTGCTTTTCATGTCACTCCACATGAACATTTTTTCTCATCTTACCAAAGTGGTGATTTTGGTAATGTCAAGATGGGGAATCAAGTTTCGAGCAAAATAGTTGGTATTGGTCACATCACCTTGATAACTAACACATGATGCAAGCTCCTGTTAAAAGATGTGAGCCATGTTCCAGACATGTGCCTCAATCTTATATCAGTGGGAAAACTTGATGATGCCGATTTGGTTAATCACTTTGATGGAGGAATATGGAAGCTCACCAAAGGAAGTCTAATCGTTGCTAGAGGAAAAAAGGAAGGGTCCTTGTACTTTATGCAAGGAAAGTTATGCAAGGAGGATCTTAATGTTGCCTATGAACTCAAATTTGGAGTTATGGCACTTAGACACATGAGTGAAAAAGGATTGCAAATGCATGGGATTTGGCTGGAGAAAGCACAACCAAAGACACCTTAGCTAAATGGCTTAGCTGAGAGAATGAATCGAACATTCAAAGAAAGACTTCGATGTATGCTTTCTCATGCTAAACTCCCTAAGTCCTTTTAGGAAGAGGTAGTGAAGACTGCCGTTGGCATAATAAATCTTTCACCATCAGTTCTTTTCGATGGTGCTATCCCAGAGGAAATTTGGTCCAAACAGAAGGAATCATACAACCACCTGAACGTGTTTGGCTGTCGAGCATTCATCCATATTCCTAAGGGCGAGCGAGCCAAACTTAATTCGAAAACCAGGGAGTGTATTTATCTTGGATCACCCAGAAATGAGTTTGGCTATTGACTTTGGGATCCTGTAAGTAGAAGGATTATAAGAAGTTGAGATGTTGTATTCTTTGAAGACCAAACCATAGAAGATTTGAAAACGGAAAAGCCTAAACGCAGAGTTGTTAGAGATTCTGATACTGGTCCATCCCCTATGGTTCATGATTATGCATGAGATGACATAGTTGAAAATAATAATGAGACTAGCTCAAATGACAATTCTACCTCTTCCTCTAACGATGATCAAGAAGAAGGTTAAGATGAGTCGGCCATATCTGATGTTGAATTTGCCGAGGAAAGATCTCAAGGAGAGCCCCAATTGAGGCGATCTACCAGAGAAAGAAGACCATCCACGAGGTATAACCCAGATGAATATGTAACTCTTATAGATGAGGAGTAGCCTCAGAGTTATGAAGAAGCAATGGCTGATAGCCATAAGATAGAATGGGTGAAAGCCATGCAAGAAGAAATGAATTCCTTGCATGAGAATCGCACATATGATCTAGTGGANNTGCCCAAGGGAAGAAGGGCCCTGAAGAACAAATGGGTGTACAGACTCAAGAACGAGGAGAATAACCTCAGACCCAAGTATAAAGCTCATCTGCTAGTGAAAGGGTTCAATCAGAAGAAAGGGGTAGATTTTGAAGAAATATTTTCTCTTATTGTGAAAATATCTTCAATCTGAGTTGTCCTTAGTCTAGCCACTAGCCTAGACCTAGACATAAAACAATTTGACATCAAGACAACGTTTTTACATGGTGACCTAGAGGAGAAAATATATATGGAACAGGCTGAAGGGCTTGAAGTTATAGGCAAAGAAAATTTGGTCTGCCGACTGCAGAAGAGCCTCTATGAGCCTAAACAAGCGCTTAGACTATGGTATAAGAAATTCGATTCCTTTATGGCTAAGTATGATTTCAAGAGGACACTCACTGACCATTTTGTCTTCGTAAAGAAATATGATGTCATCATATTATTGCTCTATGTAGATGATATGTTAATTGTTGGGCATGATCTAAAGAAAATTTCTGCTTTGAAGAAGCACTGAGTAAATCATTTGGGATGAAGCATTTGGTATCAGCAGAGAAGATCCTTGGGATGAAGATAACTCGAGATAGATCAAAGAAGTTATTGTGGTTATCCCAAGAGAGTTATGTTGAAAAATTGTTGGAAAGATTTAACATGCATAAGGCCAAACCAGTTAGCACGCCACTTGCTGGACATTTCAAGGTGAATATGAAGCAAAGTCCAATAAGGGAGAAAGAAAAAGTAGAAATAAAGACAGTTCCTTATTCATCTACTGTTGGTAACCTAATGTACGCTATGATATGCACTAGGCCCGATATTGCTGATGAGCTAGATGTCGTAAGTTAATTCTTAACTAATCCAGGAAAAGAAAGCATTGAAATGGATATTACGATATCTTAGGGGCACAACCAAGAAATGTTTGTGTTTTGGTCAAGAAAAACCCATGTTAGTGGACAGATGCTGACCTAGCCGGTGATATTGATCCTTGGAAATCAAGTTCTGGGTATTTGGCTACTTTTGCAGAGGGAGCAGTGTCTTGGCAATCTAAGCTTCACAAATGCGTTACCTTGTCAACCATCAAGGCTGAATATATTGCAGCTACTGACGCATGTAAGGACATTATATGGATGAGAAATTTTCTACTCGAATTGGGCTATGAGCAAGACAAATATGTGTTGCGATGTGATAGCCAAAGTGCTATACATTTAGCCAAGAACTCTACTTTCCATTCCCATTCGAAATATATTGATGTTTGCTATCTCTGGATATGGGAACTATTAGAAGATAAGCTCCTATAGCTTGAGAAAATCCGCACTGATAAAAAGTGGTTGGACATGATGATGAAGGTGCAACCGACTAAGAAGTTTAAAAATTGTTGCAAAGGTGCCGATGTGATGGTCCCCAATTAAGTCAGGAAGGGGGAGAACTATTAGAATTCCTTTCTTTATTAGTAGGAGTTACAAAAATAAAAACAGCAAAGAAAAAAGGAAAGGGGAGAGAGAGAGAGAAAGAGAGAGAAATAAAGACAAGAAAAAACAACAGAGGAAACGTTCAATACTTATATTTTAGAGTTACAAATGGTGATGCATTTTCATAGGAGAGGTTTATCCTATGGTTATAGTTCTCCCAATACCTTTTTAAATAAAGACACAATCTTCCTTCATAACAACAACAAGAACAAAAAAAAAAACAATCAAGTGATAGAAGCACTTGAGGGAGAAACCACCATAAATTGGTAAGGGTGTTCCACTAAAATTTGGTGAGAAATGATCATTTGTATACCATCTGAGTGGGTGAAATATTGAGTTGTATACCCTCTAAATTGTCTAGAGAAGATACATTTGTAATTCTACTATAAAATAGTGGAAGTACATTTGAACTGATAGTCCCATGGTTTTTACCTTCGTTTTGGAAGATTTTTCACGTAAAAATCATGTCTCTATCTATAATTTTTATTTATTTTTGCCTATCTTAATTGCACAAAGAGGGAAAAGAATTTACTTCTGCAATATTCCGCCTTTTTGCAACATTTTATAATTTTTTATTTTTTTTAAAATGAGACTACTGTGAAATGAAAAGTTACTTGATTATATAAATACTATATTATTAAACTAATTAAGTTGAAACTGTAGTTTTGCTTCAAATTAGTTATGTATACAAGGAGTATTTATTTTTACTAAAAATAAAATTATCAATGCCATTTAATTAATGTCACATTACTAATCATCTTCACATTAATAACAAATTTAAATTACATCATTAGCAATAAGACACCTTATGAGTTGTTCAACAAGCCCCCAGCCACTATGGTCACTTGATGGTTCTTGGTTGTTTGACATTTACTAGTAATCCAACAAGACATCATGATAAGTTTCAGTCTTGAGGTGAACCATGTGTCTTCTTGGATTATCAAATTCTCAAAAAGGTTATATACAAGGTAAGAGTTTGTGTCTAGGGATGTAAAATTTTTGGAGTATTTCTTCCATATCGAGCAAGACAGCTTTGATCATTATATACAACCTTTGTTAAATCTATTCCCTGAAAATTATTCCTGGTCTATTAACTATCTGGACTATCTTATCAATTGTCTGGCACATTTGATTTAGACTTAACAAATGATGTCACAATTGCACCTTAGTTTCTTCTGATGTTAGTTTTGGTCAGGTGTATTTGAGTGCTTTAGAGTCATCCAATGATCCAATCACCTTTTATGAAGCAGTGTAAGATGTAAAATGGTGTGATGCCATGACTTTGGAACTCAGGCCTTTTGAGAGCAATAATTAATACTTGGGATATTGACACTTTGCCTCCTGATAAGGCTATTGGCTGTTGTAAATGGTCGTGTAAAACCAAGTTCAATTTTGATGACACTATTGAAAGACACGCAGCAGGACTTGCCATTGTAAGCAAAGGTTTGAAGTGGACTGCCAAAAAACTTTTGCACTAGTGGAAAAAATGACTACTGTTAAGACTCTTCTTGTTGTTATAGCTATGTAAGGCTGGAAAGCATATCAAATGTATGTCTCCAATGCTTTTCTACATAGAGATATTAAGAAAGAAGTGTATATGATATTACCATAGGGCTACAGTCGTTATGGAGATGTCAATTAGCCCAAGCAAGCAGCTGGTGCCTCCTTGGACAAGGCGAGTGTGAAGACTTATAAATTGACTAAATCTCTTTATGGGCTTCAATAAGCTGTTAGATAGTGGTTTACTAAACTATCTAGTGCTCTGCTCAGCTACGACATCAAGCAATCAAAGGAAGTTCTTCGTTTTTCAAGAAGGTTAGTAGTTCACACATGCTATGCTTATCCATGTGGATGATATGATAGTCACTATAAATTGTCCTGTTGCAAACTTTGAAGAAATATTTGCACACATGATTTCATATGAAAGATCTAGATGAGTTGAAGTATTTTTTGGCGCGTAGATTGTAAGAACATCTCGGAAAATGTTTGTGTGCCAAAAGAAATATGTCATGGAGTTTTTTGGGAGAGGTTGGCATGGTCAATTGCAAGCCACTGAAGTTATCTATGACACCAAATGTGAAACTATATAGTGATTTAGGGAAGTTGCTTGAAAATCTCAATCAATATAGAAGAACTATTTGGAAAATAGATACATCTTGCTATCATAAGGCCTGATATTCAAGGACTTTGCAAATCTCAGTCTAACAAACCTACTAATGAGCATATGCAATCAGCTTTCCATATTTTAAGATATCTAAAAGGGGCACTAGGGCATGGGATTCTATTGACAAGGGATTTTACACCACATATTTCTATCTATAGTGATCAGGCTGGGCAAGCTATCCTATAAAGAGAAAATCCACAACAGGGTATGCTGTGCTGCTAGAAAATTCTTGATTTCTTAGAGAGCTAAGAAGCAAGATGTGATTGCAAGGTTCTCGGCCGAAGCTAAGTACAAAACCATGGCATTGACATATTGTGATTACTTCGTTATTAGCTCTATTGAAATACCTGAATTTTGTTGGCAAAGAGCTTTAACTTGTTGCTATATTTTGTGACAACAAGGCTGTATTGCATGTTGTAGGTAACCATGTGTTCATGAAAGAATGAAACACATTAAGGTGTGTTGGATTTAGAGCATGATACACCTATAAGGGGTGTAGGCCCAATCCATATTATAAGTTGATGGCTTAACTACCTCAGGAACCTTAGTTCCTTTACTGGTCTATCTAATATAAAAAGGAGTCTAGTCTACGAGGAAGACATTAGAGAAACATTAATGCTTTACGAATGTGCGTTGTCTGCAGAAGACCCTAGGTCTCTTAGGCTATGGGATTGTGAAGGTTCTCTGAATTGTGAGTTCCTTCCCCGACCAGTAATTCAAGTCAAGGTTCGATCTTCTTCCACTGCAGGATTAAGGTAAATTCGTTTATACTTAATTTGCTACATTAATTCCTTCATTGGTATCAGAGCCAATTGGCTTGTTTCCTGGTTGGATTTACTCTTGTAATTTGCGCCTAAACATGAAAATAGCCACATAAGTGTCTTTCGTTTTTGTTTTGTTGCTCAACAAACTCGAATCTTTCATGTCATTTTTTCAAGTGCAAATACTTGATTTTTGGGTGAAATTATGGATTTGAATAAAGCTTGAAGAGAGCTTTAATATGATATATTATAAACATGATTTGGCTGTGTAATTTGGGAGTAAATGTGTTTTGAAATTCTAGGGTTCTTCGCACATGAAACCCTAAAATGGATTCTTGAATCATTGATTTCGTCCAATTTTCTTGCAAATTGATGCATGGAATGCCTTAACCTTTCAATTTCAACCAAAACCTTAATTCTATTAGTTAATTTGATCGAACAATTGCTCGAATTTTGGTGAACAAGGAGCCGCGTGCTTCAAGGGATTAAGTCGAGTAGTAGAGCTCGATTTGGGACAAATTTGGACAAATTTTTCTTCAATTGATGCTGAATTCGTGTTTATCTTGTGATTTTGCATAAAAGACCTTGAGAATTGTTGCAATCTACTTATTTTGGGCCGATTTTTCGCAAAAGATTCTTGGCAAACTTAGGGTTAGGGTTTGTGATATCAAATACATTTTCGATCCTTTTTTGGTAAATTTTGGCCCCTATTTATTGAAATTGTTTTGAGGTTTTGGTTGCCCATGCGTTTATCAAGAAAAGCCCTCTAAAAGTGGCCGCTAATACACTGGATTTTGGTTAGAATTTGGCCAAAAAGTTCAAAACCTATGCTTAGGGTTCATATATTTTTGAACTCGTTTTCGATCATTTTCCATCATTCATTTTCAAAATTGGATGGTGCATCATATTGGCAAAAAAATTTTGACTAGAACACCTCCATAAATTCCAAGAATGCAGCATGATTTTAGCCGGGGTTTCACGAATGTTTCACGGACGATAGTGCGCATATTTCGGGTATCAAAACTCAATTTTTGGCTTGTTTTTGCCCTTTTTTTGGTAAATCGATGACCCAAATCAATCCTAGAAGAAGTGTAGGATGGCTCCCAATAGATGAATTGCATCAATTTGATCGAAAAAATAGTGTTTTATACGGGGTTGGCCAACAGGTCGCCATGACCTATTTCTCTGTGTTTGGGTCATAGCTAAGGCCGGGGCTGAGGCCCCTCCGCATCATGCGCTGTGCATGTGGTCTTGAGCCCCTCTCCTTTTCGTTTTTTAATTTTGCTTTTTTTAAAAAAGATTAAACTCTTCTGTAAAAAGGGTTAAAGGAGGCTTGGCTGTGACTGAGTTTGACTGTTGACTTAGGTTGACCAAATGGGTCGACTTCTTGATCAAAGGTTGATTAAATTGACCATGAAAGGCTAACTTATGTTTTACTGTTGGGCTTTTATTTTTTAATGAAAAATTTCATACTATGAAAGTCTTTTATCAATTGGTGAAGCATAATGTGAAATCCTTCAATAGTCTCTTTGGGAGCATCTATTTTATATGACATTTGATATTATATTTTAGAATGAAATATTACGTGATTCCTTGAGAATCTTTTATTTGACATATTTCATTCTATTGAATTTCATAAGAGATATGAGCATATTTGTTTAATATCATTGAGATTATTATGAGTGAAAACATTATATGAAATCTATATGATATTAGCTCATTTGTTTCCAATTGAATTTCATGCGATATATAATAAGTATATATATGCTTGACTGAAATTCATGAATATTATGTTACATATTATGAGAATACGTTTCATATGCTGTAACCACCAAATTGCATAAAGAAGTTATATATGTAGCCTTCCTAAATAAGACGTGAGAGGACATTAAAATTTCTACAAAAAAAAAAGAAGGCTTTTTGAGAATCTTGTTTAATATGCAAATTATGCCTAAAATGCTTAAATTCATTTTCATATATTTATCTATACATATTAAAATTTCTTGAAATATTCTTGAGGTTGGCATATCCTCTTACTAGAAATTTGCGAATTTCTTTTAGAATATTTTAGTATGTAAGTTTTCTGGTAACTTAGAATGACACAACAAAGTTAATTTTCCTAAAACATTCATTCACACGACGATGATTAGGAACTATATGTGAACTTTTTACTCTAGGATCTATGTTTGTGCATATTAACTCTGTCAGTTATTACCAAATTACACAGATATGTTTATGCTAAAATATTAGACGTATGTGCGCTTTTGTGTTGATTGTAAAACTTTTGTGTTTTACAAGCATCATGGTAGCTGTCGTAACTATTAGACTTAGGTGTCTCGTTATTAGGTTTGACAACTATAAGAAGAGCCCATATGTCTCAATGAGGGAGCACTTGAGGCACATGTCAAATGTGATTAGTGA
>NCQT01104196.1:38820-50977 GCA_002740465.1 Stenocereus thurberi
TTATGTCTTTACAATACCTTTATTCTAATTTATGCTCACAACAATTGTTATTTTTAGATTTTAATTTGATTTTATTTGATTTGTAGGTGTTGAATAAATTGGAAAAAAGCAAGGCAAGAAAATAAAAAATAAAAAAATCATAACTTTCACCCATTTCCAACCCACGTGCCTGGCACGTGCCTCCTACCCCCCATTTCTCCTTGTCCCTCCTCTCGGGTTGCCTAGACCCCGATAGCACCACCCATCGTCTCTCTCTTGGGCTCGACTCCTTCACCATTACAGCTTCATCTCCCACTCACCATCCCCCGTTCTCAATCTATCTCTCTACTCCACGCATCGCCATCCACATCTCCACCATCCTTATTCGAATCCCACGCAACAATAGGCTAGCACATTCTCCTATCTCCATCGTCCACGCTACCCTGGGTCAAATAGCGCAAATCAAAGAGGGCTCCGTATAAATCAAGGCAATGATGTGAGCTAGGTATCAATGAGGTTTTACTTTAAGTTTTCAAGTTTAATTTTTAGGGCTTTAATTAGTTTTAATTTGAGTTTGTGATATTCTTAGAGTTTAGTTTTAGGATTTTATTTTGAATTTCCATTCCCATGTTTAATTCCAAATTTTAGATCTATTTTCAAGTTGAAATTTAATGTAATTTAACCTTGAATCTTTCAAATTTCTACTTGCGATTTTCTAATCTAAGTTGGATTGCAAATTTCGGCTACAAGTCTTGCTTGAATGTTAGATCCATTCGACTGCTTATTGTCGTCTTCTTTTATTGCTTGTGATGCAACTCAAGGTGATGTTAATGGAGTTCCCTCCATTCTTAATGTGATGTGAGGCATGCTGTTAATCTAGGTCATTTGATTTCGTGTTCTATTTTTGGAATTCTGATTCAGCGCCATTATTGGAGCTAGACTCTAACTCATTCACCTTCACATTATTTTGGTTTGGTTGCTAACTCACTCTCTATTGTTTTTGGTTAAATTGTTTTTTTGTTTCAATTTTTTTTCCTTGCTTTGGTTCTGTTCCCCTTCCCCTGTTGTTCTATTTTAAGTATTAGTTAGTTATACAATTCTGTCTCTCAACTCCTGTATCAATTGACTGTGGATTAATTATGCATCCTGGGTTGTGTTTGTATTATGTGTTGCTTTGTTTCCCTATTGCCTTTTTCTGGTTTGGTTTGATTTATAAGGAGTTGATTTCTATTGCTTAGTGTTTTAATTGAAGGCTGTTTTTGGGTTGCCATTGATGGAGGGCAGATAGGAGGTTGTGAGTTAAGTTGGTTTTTTCCCGTTTGCATGGGATTGGTTTGATTTAGTGTTATTGTTTTGAAGCTAATATTATGGCTTCTTTCTTTTAGGTTAGGGGGTTGAATTTAGTCTCTTCTTGCTGATTTTTTAGTATTGCTAGGATTTAGCTAGTTCATAATCTTGGATATTATTGTCAAGACATAGATTATGTTAGCTTATTTTTATTAATTTAGCCCTTATTTCTTTGATTCTTGCAATTATGCGGGGTTAGCTTTATTTTGGTGACCTTGATCTCTTTCTCGCCCCTGTGGAGATGACACCTAGTACTACGACGAGAATTGTATACTTGCTGTATTTATTTTACACTCAAAATTATCCAATAAGTTTTTGGCGTCGTTGTCGGGGACGACGACATGAGATTAGATTGCATTTCCTTTGTCTTAGCGACTTTCATATTAATTGCATAGATCTCGTGTTACTTTCTTTATTTCTTTTTTAATTGTGACTTAGCTTAGTGCATTTCTTGAAAACAAAATCCAAAAAAAAAGAAAGTCAAAAATTGAAAAAAATTGAAAAACTTGAGAAAACTCTTAAAAATTGGAAAACTTGAAAGATCTTAAAAAAAATGGCAAGTTTCTACTTTCCTTAGTTTGAGCATGAGGTATTTTGATTATAGTTGAGTAGATTGAATGAATTTCATGCTCAATGTGTTAATTATTGTTTTAAGAAATGGAAAATTTGCCAAGTGATCTTTGAGGGTCTTAATGATGAATATAGGGGTCATGTTGAGGCTATGTACCTGGGGGGTTTGGATTGTTTATTCACTATGACTTTTGAGTATTTGGCTCATGATATGTGGCACTATGACAATGCTAGAGAGACCTTTAGTTGCCCCTCTCCTTACCCTTATATGATGCATGCTGCATCTTTAGCTGAGAGTCAGATTTGGGGTATATCTTAGGAGCACTTCCATGCTCCATGTGCTCCTGATTCACATGATTATTGTGATGCCTTTGACCATAATGTTGATACTTGTTCATTACTTAGTAGATCACACAGATTAGAGGTATTAGCTACCTTTAATAGGGAGATTTACTTATAAAGTTTACTCAATCTCCTACACCTGATCTTAGGTCTTGTGATGACTTTGATGTTGGGAGTGAGACATCGATTCCTTTAGGGCATGATTTTTATGATGATACACATCCTGATGGCCTTGATGTTTCAAGTGATCCCTCATCACTTTTTACATATGCTTCTCCCTTTGAGACTAGCACTTTTTTGGATGCCTCTGAGGATGTCCCGATAATCCCCAACCCCTCTCTTCCCTTGGCTCCCTCAGGAGAGCTTGAGGCTGAAGATGAATTTGAGACTGATGTTGGTTTAGATGGTCGGTGTGGCATATTAGTTGAGACAAAGGACAACTTTTCTGAGGAGCATTCTCTCGATGAGCCCTATGTTGTTGTCTTTAGTGAAGTTACACCTCCTGATGAGCTTAGAGATCCCATTTCTGGTGAGTCTTCCCCTGAGGTAGGGCTCGCCCCTCCCATTTCATATTTTTCGTCTGCCCTCCCCATTCTTCCTTCTTCTTTTGAGCTTCCGAAGTCCACTTCTATTGAGTCTGAGACTTTTGTGCTTGATAGTCCTTATTTAGATCAGACTCTTAATGATAGTGATATATATAGACTCAAGGATCACTTTGAGGTGAAGGACTTAACTTTAGGCCCTCCTATGAGCTGTGATTGTCACATTTCATTTGATTGATCTTGTCTTGGTCCTCTCCCCTCCCCCTTTAGAGATGATGTGTCTCATTTTAATCATTCTGATCACTCTCGATAGTCTTTGCATTCATATAGCCATATCTTTATGAGACCATTGACTTGTGCATCTTATTTTGCATATACACATCTCTTTTCTATTCGGATTGAGAGCTTTGAAAAGCTTAAGAGAGCCTTGAGTTGCATTGCTTTTATGTACTTGATTTGGGTTACACCTCTGGTTTTTGACTATTTTCATTTTTGTGAGGATTGTGCTCGGTTATTTGGCAAGCTGCTTCGATTGTTGGTCGATTTTAAGACGAGTAGTAGCTTATGAGTTCTGATGGAGCAGCTGATGCTCTATGGACGCCCTTGGCACCACCTGAGGGAGGCATTTAGTATGGATACAATTAGTACCCAACCTGGTATGATCGTTCCACCTGCTTCCCTACTCTTCTTTTTCTTTTCTTTCTTTTTGTACATAGTTGTGGATATTTAGGATTATTTTTTTTTCTCTTCGTACCTAGTTGTGGATATTTAGGGTTGTGATTGAATGAGTGATCAATCTTGAGGAGAAATTTAAGATTTGTTGAGCCATATTGGCTATGGGCACATTGATTATGTTATGATTTTGTGAATACTTGTTAGTTGTGATATCTAGGATTGTGAATAGTTGTGGATATCTAGGATTGTTTTGTATGATTTAGTTGATTGGTTTGCTTCTTTGGTTTTGTGAGCTTTTTATTTTCATTGGTTTTGTTTTGTTTCATACTTTGTTTTGTTTCCTTTTTGGTGTTTTAATGGTTGTGTTTTGGCCTCGTGTTTGGTTTTTCTTTTCTTTTGAGTCTTGCTTTGTTTTAGGTTTACTTTTGTGTAGTCTTTTATTTAGTGGTTTCTTTTGTTTAGTGTTTTGTTTTGTTTTTGTTTTTATTTGTTTAGTCTTTTACTTGGTGTCTTTTATTTGTTTTTCTTATTTTTCTTTTATTTTTGTCTTGGTTTTGTTTTTATCTTAGGTTTTGAGTTTTGTATTTGTCTTTTTGATGTTGGGTATTTTGTTTTGCATTTTATGAGTGACAAATTATGTTCAAGTATTCTTTTTTTAGGATGTCTTAGTTGTGGTTTTTTTTTGGGTATTGGTGGTACGTTTTTGGTAAAATAGGTGATTAGTGCTTTCTTTTTGTTCTATTGGTTTTATATTTTGTTTTCTTTTGAGTGTTGGTTTGTTTTGTTTTGGTTTGGTTTGGTTTTGGTTTTAGTCTTTGTTTTGTTTTATGTTAGAATGGGTTTTTGTTTTGCTTTCTTTTGTGATTTTGGGTTTTGGTTTTGTAACTATATGTGTTTGGTTTTGTTTTGGCTTTAGTTGTGGTTTTAATTTTGATTTTAGTTCTTTTGTGATTTTGGTTTTGTATTTGATTTTTGTGGTGTCCTAGTTTGTATATATTTGTGGATTTATGTCGGTTTCCTGGNTGTATAGTTTATGTGATTATTTTTTGACATCTTAGTTCCCATAATGAGCATATTGTGGAGTTTTGTTGTGGGGGTAAGGTGCCCATTTGTACATATTTTTTTGAAAATTTTGAAAAATTCAAAACAAATTCTGTTTTTCTTTTAGGATTTGTGTGATTTCTTAGGTAGTGTTGATTCCATGTTGCTATAAATAGAGTTTGTATGATGAGATGTCTAGTTGAGGATGTATATTCGATTTTTCATAATTACCCAATCTCATATGTGTGATTTTGTGCTACCTTGCTCACTTNNTCGTCAATTCCTAGGGTTTTGTTGTTCACTTGGTATATGAACTATTTGTTTTCGAAGTTGCCTTCTAAGTTCTTGAAAAATGCGAAAAAAGAAAAAAGAAAGAAAAAGGCCAAAAAGTGAATAAAATCCCAGGCACCCATGTTCAGAGACACTATCTTTATTTCATATCTTTAATTGGCTTGAATATGTGTTATTTTACTTGATTACACATCTGATTAGACAATGAAATAAGTGCTTTGCACAATCGAATAAATCCGCTTTTTAGGGAACGCCCGAATATGTGTAAGTCAAGTGGTTTCATTTTCGGAAAAAGAACAAAAAAAAAATGAAAAAACGGGGAAAAAGGAAGCAAATAAGGTAATTAGGCAAGGAAACAGGGATCGTGTGAATGTTAGCAACTTGATTTATAAGAATTAATACACATTACCACATGCACCAAGGTGTACATATCATTGCATATTGTGTATGGGGTGAAAAATGAGAGTCGGGGTGCTTCTTTGACTTAGATGTCTTATGATTGTACATTCTGTTTGTATACACTTTGGCGATTTGGTTACTAGGGCGATGCAATTGCATAAGTTATTTACATGATTTCCTAATTACTTATATATATGCTTATGTTTTGAAAAAAACTAAAAAAATTTTCCTTTGTTTTTGAAATAATTTTTGTGGGTATTTCACTTGAAAACCCTCACAAGACCTCACTCATCAACTTGGGAAACTGAAGGGTTTAAAAGGGTAGTTGCATACGCTAAATGTAATCGTGTTTCCTACGAAAGTGAGTTAGGATTTTCTTTTTCTTATTTTCCATTTCCATCTAGGTGGCTTAGTTGTTTTACTTGAAAACAAGCAAAATCTTGGTGTGGGATATTTGTTTGTGCTAAAAATACGATATTTTTACAACACCTTTATACCCGATTTATGCTCGTAATAATTACTATTTTTAGATTTTTATTTGATTTTTTTTTTGATTTTATAGATGTTGAATAAATTGGAAAAAAGCATGGCAAGAAACTAAAAAAATAAAAAATCCTAACTTCTACTTATTTCCCCTCATGTGTTCAGTAAGTGCATTCTACTCTTTCATTTCTCCTTTTCTATCCTCTCCGGCTACCAGGACCCCGATAGCACCCCCCATCTTCTCTTTATTGGCCTTCAACTCCCTCACCATCACAGCTTCATCTCTCTCTCTCAATCCCCCATTCTCTGTCTATCTCCCTACTCCATGCATCGCCACCCACATCTCCACCATCCTCGTCCGAATCCCATGCATCAGCCATCACATTCCCCCATCTCCATCATCCACGCTATCCTGTGTTGAATGGTGCAGATCGAAGAGGGCATGGGTATAAATCAAGGTAATGATGTGAGGTACGTATGAATGAGGTTTTAGTTTAAGTTTTCAAGTTTAATTTTAGGGTTTTAATTAGTTTTAATTTGAGTTTGTAGTATTCTTAGAGTTTAGTTTTAGGATTTTATTTTGAATTTCCAGTCCCATGTCTAATTACAAATTTCAGATCTATTTTCAATTGCAATTTCATGTAATTTAAACTTGTATCTTTTGAATTTTTGCTTGTAATTTTCTGTTCTCAGTCAGGTTACGCATTTCGGCTTGAAATCTTACTTAAATGTTAATTTGGCTCCTTAATGTCGTCTTCTTTTATTGCTTGTATTCACTCCATTCTTAACATGATGTGAGGCATGCTCTTGATCTGGGTCAATTGATTTCGTGTCTTCTTTTTGGGATTTTGATTCAGCCATGTTGCTGGAGCTAGACTCCAGCTCGTTCACCTTCACGTTATTTTGGTTTGGTTGCTAACTCACTCTCTATTGTTTTTGGTTAAATCGCTTTCTTGTTTTAATTTTTTTCCTTGCTTTGGTTCTGTTTCCCTTCCCCTATTGGTCTGTTTCAAGTATTATTCAGCTATACAATTCTGTCTCTCAACTCCTGTATCAATTGACCGTGGATTAATTACGCATTCTAGGTTGTCTTTGTATTATGTGCTGCTCTATTTCCCTGTTGCCCTTTTCTGGTTTGTTTTTATGAGGAGTTGATTTCTGTTGATTAGTGTTTCAATTGAAGGCTATTTCCGGGTTGCCATCGAGGGAGGGCAGAGAGGAGGTTAGGGTTGAGTTGGTTTTTTCCCGTTTGCGTAGGATTGGTTTGATTTAGATTTGTTGTTTTGAAGCTAATATTGTGGCTTCTTGTCTTCTAGGTTAGGGGGTTGAGTTTTGTCTCTTCTTGCTGATTTTGGGTACTGCTAGGTTTTAGTTAGTCGATAATCTTGGATATTATGGTCAAGACATAGATTATGTTAGCTTATTTTTGTTAATTTAGCCCTTATTTTTTTGATTCTAGTGATGTTGATCTCATCCTCCTTCCTGTGGAGACGGCCCTCAAGTACTACGATGATAGTCATGTACTTGCGGCATTTATTTTACACTCAAAATTATCCAACATGGGGCAATTGTAAATTAAAGAGCAGCGGCTATTTGAAGGGAGCTAGGGATTTTAGGATTTCATTCTTGTCTAGTTTAGATTTTTAAAGTTTCATTTAAAGCTTAATTTTACAAATTTTAGGGTTAAATTTCAGTATTTCTCCATTCTGATTTCAAATTTTAGATCCATTTTCTAGCCTTTAATTTCATGCAATCGAACTTTATTGCGTTAATTTGGAGTAGGTTTTACGAATCTCAGTTTGGTTTGGCTTTGGATTAAATCGCGAGCATCTTGTTCTCTGTTTTGTTCCTCTATTTGGGGTCAAGTTAATGGCATTTTTGCCATTTTTAACGAGCTTTAAGGCTCGTTTGTTGCTTAGTTTTGATCTGGGTTGCGTTTCTGGAGTTTAAGAGCTCCATCAATTGAGGCCTTGGAAGCTCGGGCTGAGCTCTCATGAGCAAGGACACCCTACTCCTTCCCTCTACTCTTTGCCCTCTTTGTTTGGCTGCTATTGTCCACTGGAACACTGAATGTTTTTAGTTTTTAGGTGCTTGGTGTTCAATTTCGATCCCCTATTCTCAATCTTTGCTGGATGATTTGGGGTGGGTTTTGATTATTAATGATCTTGGTTTGAGGTGGAGGCCTTTAAATAGGTGTTTAGAGCTGGCTGAAGTTGTTCTCTTTACTAGTTACGACACATGAAGACTGTATTAAACATCATTACTCATCACCATCATTGCGCTAACTTGAAGTCACGAGTTCTTCCTCCCTTCTATTTACTTATTTCATTCATCATTTAAGGCTATTTGTATAGAATTTGTGCTTGATTACATCAGTTTTAGCTTTTGGGTCATTATTATGTCAATAGAGTAGAACTTTTATGCTTTGCAAGTTTCCTTTTCGTGCTGGAAGCTTAGGATGACTAGAACTCATGTAATTTTGGCTCTTGATTATTTTATTATGTTGATTATATATTGATTGAATCCTCTTGATTATTTAATTTCAATGATAATTTAAAATTTTTATTATATGACCATAATTTCATCCTCATCCCGGAGGAAACAACCCTCAAGTACTACAGCGAAAGATGTATCCTTGCTCCTTATAAATTTACATTCGAAAAATCACATACAAGTTTGGCGTCGTTTTCTGTTACTTTCTTATTAGTTGTAACTTTCTTATTAGTTGTACATGCTTTATTTTTCTATCTTTATTTCATTATTAGTAGTGACTTAATTTAGTTTATTTCTTGAAAGAAAATTCAAAAAATTAGACAAGCCAAAAATTGAAAAAAGTAAAAAAGTTGAAAAATTTTTAAAACACATGGCAATTTTCTATTTTCCTTAATGTGTGCATGAAATATTTTGACAATATTTGAGTAGATTGAATGAATTTCGTAATCAATGTGTTGATCGGTATCATGAGAAATGAGAAATTTGCCAAGTGATCTTTGAGAGTCTTAATGATGAATGTCGGGGTCATGTTCAAACTATGTACCCGGGGGGTTTGGGGCATTTATTTACTAGGACTCTAAATGAAATTTGGGATTTCTTTGCATATTTGACTCACAAACTTGGTAGCATAAACATGCTAGAGAGAACTTTAGTCACCATATTCTCGACCCTTATGGGATGTGTGCCACACCTTTAGATAAGGGTCAATTTGGTGGTATTTCTTATAAGCACCCTCATAGTCCATGTGTTCCTATTTCATGTGATTATTGTTATTCTTCTAACTATAGTGGTAAGTCTTGTCCTCATATTACTTTTATAGACTCTAAAATTGGGTAAATTAAGTAAGAAAAAAAACCTACAAGGAGTCCATGGAGAACATGACAAGAACACTCATTAGCCAATTCTTAGAGTTGGTTAATGGTTATGTAGAGAGCACTATGCCTATTTTGCATGATACCGACCTTAGGATAGGACCTACCACTCCCAAGGGATATTTATGGGGTGATTTTGAGTCTTCTTGCCCTTTGAGTTCCAAATCTGGAGTCGATACTCCGTTATATGACTTTGAGGTTAAGAATGACATATTTTTATCTTTTTTTGCATATGCATCTCCCCTTGAGACTGGAACTTCTTTGGACACATCCAAGGAAATCACAATTGTCTTTGACCCCTCTCTTATTTTTGCTGCCTGAGGAGAGCTCAAGAAGGGAGATAAATTTGAGATTGATGGTAGTTTTAATGATCACTGTGACATATTTGTTGACTCAGAGGATACATTTACTAAGGAGCATTCATTTGATGAGCCTTTTTTAATGGAGTTCAGTGAGGTCACGCCTCCTCAGGAGCTTATTGATTCCACTATTGATGAGTCTACTCTTGACTTAGCTCCCACCCTTCCCATTTCACCTTGTTCTTCTTCTTTCCCCATTCTTCACTTTATTTTTTGACTCTCTCAGGAGTCTACGTTTGTAGGGTCTCAGAGTTTTGTGGTTGGTAGACCTTGTTTAGATTAGATGCTTGATGATAGTGACATAGAGAGACTCGAGGATCACTTTGAGGTGAAGGACTTGATTTTAGGTCATCATATGGCCTTTAATATTCATATCTCATTTGATTGGACTTGCCTTGGTTATTTCCCCTTCCTTTTTAGAGATGTTGAACTTCATTTCAGTCATTCAGATCACTTTAGATGATTTATGCATTCATATAGTCAAATCATTGTTCAACCATTGACTCGTGTGCCTGATTTGCATGTATATAAATTTTTTATTGGGTTGAGAGCTTTGATAACTCAAGAGAGCTTTAAGTTGCATTCAACTTGTGCACTTTATTTAGGCCACACATCTTCTTTCTTACTACTTTCATTTCTGTGAGGATTATGCCCTATTGTTTGATAAGTTGTTATGAGCCTCTGGGGCTTTGATATGCATAGCAGTTTGTGCACTGAGATATAGTGGTTCACGCTCTATGGACCTCTTCAACATCATCTGAGTGAAACATTAGTTTGGGTACAATCAGTATCCAACCCGGTATGATCATTCCACCCCTTCCGTGTCCTCTTTTTTTTCCTTTTCTTTCTTCTTTGTACATAATTGTGGATGTAGAGGGTTTTGATTCTGCGGTTGATTGATTTTGAGAAGAAATTCTAGATTTGTTGAGCCACGTTAGCTATGACCACCCTGGTTGTGCTATGCATTTTACTATTGGTGGTGTATTTTATTTTGTGAAATACTTGTTAGTCCTTTAGGTTAAATAGTTGTGGACATCTAGGATTGTGATTGCATTATGAGTGTTTTGTTAGATTTTAATTTAGTAGGTCCTTGTTTATTTGGGTATCTTTGTTTTTTTTTTTTTTTTAAAGTATGGTTTAGTTGTTTGTTTTGTTTCTTTGGTTTTGTGAGTTCTTGTTTTTCTTTGGTTTTGTTTTTTAAATGTTTTTGTTTTCTTTTCTTTAGTGGTTTTGTTTTTGTTTTATATTTTGTTTTCCCTTTCCTTGTTTTTGTTTAATGTTTTCTTTTGTTTTCTTTTGTATTTAGTAGTTCCTTGGTTTTGTTGTATTTTCATTTTGGTGGTTTTGATTTTATAATTGATTTTGTTTTTGTTTTTGTGTTTTCTTTTTGTTTGTACTTTTGTGGTGTAAGTTTGTATATACTTGTGAATTAGTGTCGGTTTCTGGTTGTTTAGCTTATGTGATTGGTTTTTGGTTCGTTAGTTCCCACAATGAGGACATTGTTGAGTTTTGATGCGGGGGTAGCATGCCCATTTGTTTATATTTTTCAAAAATTTTGAAAAATCAAAAATATTTTTGTTTTTGTTCGGGGATTTATGTTTTTTCTTTGGCGATTGTGATCCCATGTTGTTAAGTTATTGAGTTATATGTAGACAGAGTTTGGATGATGAGATGTTCAGTTCAGCATGTAGATTCGATTTTTCATAGTATCTCCATCTCATATGCGTGATTTTGTGCCTACCTTGCCCACTTTACCATCAGTTCTTTGGGTCTTATTTGTTATAGTGGAGAACTTTTTGTTTGTCGAAGTTATTATCTATGCTATTAAAAAATGTAAAAAAAAAGAAGAAAAAGTAAAAAAAGTAAATAAAAGCCAGGGCACCAAAAGCGCCTTTTTTTATTTCATATCTTTAATTGACTTGAATGTGAGCTATTTTGCATGATTACATGTTTGTTTGGGCAATAAAATAAGTGCTATACATATTCTAATAAAACCCCATTTTCAGGAAGACCCGAATATTTATAAGTCAAGTGGATTTAGGGTGTGTTTATTATTATTGTTGAAATAGGGAAAAGGGGGAAGGGAATGGAGCAAAGAAGGTAATTAGATAAGGAAACGAGGATCATGTCAATTTTAGCAACTTGATTTATAAGGATTGGTACGCATTTGCACAAGTACCAAGGTGTGCATATCATTGCATATTATCTATGGGGTGAAAAAATAGAAGTCGGGATGCATCTTGTGACATAGTTATCTATTGATTGTAAATTCTATCTGTATATGATTTTGTTACTTGGTAACAAGGTGATGCAATTGCCTAAGTTGTGTGCATAATTTCCTCCATTACTTGTACATATATTCATGTCTTGAAAAAAAAAACCAAAAATATTTTCTTTTGTTTTTGGAAAGATTTTTTTGGGTATTTCATTTACAAACCCTCACGAGAACTCACTCGCCCACTTGGAAAACCGAGGGGTTTAAAGAGCTTGTTACATACTCTAAATGCAACCGTGATTCCTACGAAAGTTAGTTAGGATTTTCTTTCTCTTATTTTCCATTTCTTTTTAGCTAATTTAGTTTATTTTAATCGAGGATGAGTAAGATCTAGGTGTGGGGGTATTTGTTCGTGCAAAAAATATGCTAACTTTACCATACCTTTATATCTAATTTGTGGTCAAAATAATTATTATTTTTAGATAATTATTTGATATTATTTGATTTTTGCAAGTGATGAAAAAATCGGAAAAAAATGGTAAAAAGATG